>JAKLND010000015.1:0-264511 GCA_022813125.1 Septoriella neoarundinis | reverse complement strand
CTCCACGCCGACTTGCGCGACGCCGGCAGGGAGCGCCAGGAGCGCGCGCGCCGCGCGTGGCTCGAGGCTTGGGCTCTTCTTTCGCAGACCCAGGCGGCCGCGGAGGGCACCTGAGACGCCCGCGGGTGCTGTGATCTCGGGGCACTGAAGTGTCTGTCTTCGAGTTTGATCTCGTCCGAATCGATCGAGGGAGATCAAGGGTAAGGTACAACGAAAGGAAGATACCCGAAAGGAAAAAAAAAAAAGCAGAAAGTATGCCCCCCCCCAAACCGTCATGTATTCAGTATGTACAAGAAATCTAGAGAACGGGAGGTCACCTAGAAAAGATACCAAGCGATAATAACAACCAAGGAAATTCATGTCAAGTCGTGTTTTTTCCCGAGCGGTGGTGGCGGCATGCCGTCGAATTTGAGGCCTCAAAAAGAAAAGTCCCCACATTCTATCCCGTTCTTTTACCCTATTCACCCTTTCCCGATTTCCTTCCCATATGTCCAGCCCGGTGCGTGGGCGGTGGTGAGTAGATAGACACAAATAAAAAGAAAAGAAAGGAAGAAGCGCCTCGTCGAGTTTCCAAGAGAGGAGGCGGCGCGGACGGGGAAAAGCGCCGCGCGGTGTATGCGTATGCGTGGTGTATGCTGATGCAAAATAACAGAAAAAAAAAAAGAGATTGTATCCCAAAACCGTCCCAAGAGAAAAGGGAAAAGAACGCCAGGTGCTAAGAACGCGACAACGACAACATCGAAATCCAAATGAGAACATCTCACAAAGCGAGAACCGCCACTCCCACAGCGCCAATCAGCGCCGCGCTGTACCCCGACGTGGCCGTGGGAGCCGCGTAAGCCTCGGACGTGATGCTGACGCTCTCGGGCCCGCCGCCGTTGACGTGGCCGCCGGGCCGCACGTTGATGGAGGAGACGGCGTCCGGGACGGCGGTTGCGCTGGGAATGGGGTTGGAGCCGTTGGTGATCTCGAGGATGTTGTCGGCGCCCGTGGCGTTGAAGTTGGTGGGGGCGAGCGAGATCTCGTTGTGCTGCAGGTCATAGACGACGTAGGCGGAGCGCAGGAAGGTGTCGCCCAGCACGGGAGTGGAGCCCTCGGCGGGCGCGATGCCGAGGATGCAGACGGGCTCGCCGCGGTCGACGCCGGCGACGATGACGAGCTCGTCGAGCGTGACGCTGATGGTGGGGCCGGAGAAGGTGAAGTCGATGGTGCCGGAGCCGTAGCGGAGGCCGCAGTCGACGAAGGCGGCGCCTTGGTCTTGTTGGTAGTCGGCGTTGACGGAGTCGAAGATGGTGTAGGCGATGTCGTCGGGGAGGTACATCAGGCTGCTACCGGAGTCGAGGAGCACGGGAACGGCGATATTCTGGGCGATGTTGTCTTTTTCGCCGTTGGCGCCGACGGAGGTCAGGGCGATGATGAACTCGGCGTAGGTGCCCTGCTCAGCGATGATGGGGAGGGTTTGGAGCTCGCCGTGGAATTTGGCGGTGTTGATGCCGCCGAAGAGGATGGAGCCGGTGGAGGCGGAGAGGTCGTTGAGCCACAGGCTGTATGCGTTTACGCCGATGACGCCTTCTTGGACGAGGTGCCAGGGAACGTTCGGGTAGGGGCTGCCACCGTTGTAGGCTACCGCGACCTCATTGATGGGGTAGCCGATCCCGAGGATGCCCTCTGTTGAGCTCGACACATAGCCGACGCCAAATTGTTGCTCCTCCAGATCGATTCCGCCAAAGCTGAGCGTATCCGAGACATAGTCGCCTGTTGACCCCGAACCGTCGACGTAGCTGATGTTGAACTCGCTGTTGATGTACTGATATGTCGAGGATGAGTTGGCGTCGTATGTTCCCGACAGACTGCAAGGATCTGTGCTCTCGCCGCAAAGTCGGCTGTTGTCGACGTTCACCCAGAGATCACTGCTACCAGTATCCAAGTGCAACTTCATAGGCTGGCTTGGCGTGCCAATGCTGACATTCATAAAATACAGCGTTTCCTCATTGTCCAGCGACACCTGCACAGTCTCGCCCGACTGTCTCTTGCGGAGGCGATTGCGATCCCGGGTAATGGGATTCGAGACGGCGTTACGCTGGATGTCATGCTGGACGACACGAGGCGGCGCGGCATCCCGGGGTTGTTTCAGATTGATGGCGTCGGCGCCAAGAAAGCCAGATGCGGCTGCAGCGAGGGTGGGTATGGAGGGTCGCATGGCGATTGTGGTGTGTGAGAGAGGGCTGCGGTGCGAGCAGGACAAGCAAAGGATAGCAGCAATACAAGCGAAGGCAAGGCGGATGGGCAAGGGCGATATTATTTCCCTGGGCCGGAAGGCTGGCGGGTAGGAATGACGAGTGGAGGGCAATGAGGTATGCGCGGCGTCTTGGATGGACCAGCCGGTGGCGTAGCTCAGCCGCAGGGCCCGCTGTCTTAGAACGGGCGACGGAGCGAGGCTGGCGAAGGAGGCTCGCGGGGTGAGGATGACGAGGGATGGGTGGTGATGGTGGCGACGGTATTTACAAACGGGGGTGGTGAAGAAAAATAATGATTAATGACAAAACTGCGGGCAGTGAAGAAGACGATGAGAACGGGGATGGGGGTGAGCAAACGGCGCGCGGCCGACGCAAGAAACGGGCTCGACGGGGGCTGCAGGCGCAAAAGGCTGTTGGTACTGCAGGTGGTGCGGGTTACGACGCTCGAGATGGGGCAGGAGCAGCTTACGCGGAAGCGACAGCCCAGCCCCGGCCGCGCCTCCACCAGCCCAGCAGCCCAGCAGTCCAGCAGTCCACCAGCCCACCAGCCCACCAGCCTTGCGCCCGTTGCCTCCCAGCAGGACCGGCAAGGCTGTCTGTCTATCCTCCCACTAGTCTCTAGAGACCCGCCGATCTCATGCCTCTCAGAACGGGATATCCGCTGACGCTGCAGCCACGCTCTCCCTGCTCCTCCACGTGCTGCTCGCCGCCGGGTCCAAACAGACGCCGTTCGCCATCTCCTTCGTACATCTTACAGTCGCTCGCCATCTCATCCGTACATCTCACAGCCGCTCGCCATCTCCCGCGAAGATCTCTTAGCCGCCGCGTCTCCCGTTGCGAGAGCGCCATCCACCGTGGGTGCCATGCACGCCGATGCCGCCTGACCCTTAAAACCTCCGCCAGTCGCCGTCCAGCACGCGTATGCGTCGGGAGAGACGTCCACGGGTATGTACGTATCTACGTGTCTACGTATCTGCTCCTGCGCGTCAGCCCGGAGTCGCGCAACACTCCGCCCACTCGCCGCTGTCAAATGCGCCTGCACAGCCTTCCATCTCTTCCGAGTCTGTAACTGCTGAAAAGTCCGACTGTCGTGCGTCGTGCGTCGTGCGTTGTGCGTCGTGGACTTGCGCGTGCTGACCCGTCTCGGCACCCTCCTGCCCTGCCCTGCCCTGCCTGCCGTTTACCCAGCCAGGCATTCGAGTCCTCGGCTTCGACTTCCGAGCCCGGCACTACCTACTGTTCTTCAAACCCCCGAGGAGGATATGTGCCCTCGTGTCTATCCTTCTCCCACCGCACCACCGTCGTCCGCAGCAATTTGCACCCTCGCGGCGTCATCGTCTTTCGTCATACCCACACATTTCTAGACCGCGACCGAGGACAATCCACTCCGCACCGCGGCACCAGCATCTCCTAGCGCTGAAGTCATCCACGCACGCTGTTCCTATTGCACTGCACTGCACAGCACCGCAGGATCGCCACCAACTCCCCTCTCCAGCAACGGCTCTCCACCTCTCGCACTGTATGCATGTACGTGGCAGCTCCCATCACAGCCGTCATAGCCAAGTAGTGCCATTCCATCGTCGAGAGTCATGCACCCGCGCCTGGGCATCTCCCGCAAGACACAGCCGAGGAACACATCACCTCCGCCCAGGCCTGCGTTACGTGGTCAAGAAGACATGTGAAGCCCGCGCCGCCGGGTGTCAAGCCCGTCGCGGCGCTTGCTAGCGGGCGTGGCATTGAGATCATTGTAATCAACGTTAACATCTGCCGCCGCGTCCGGCGCCGTGAATTACGGTCTCGCGTGTCAGATTGCCGACCGGCAATTCTACACCACATTTCCTCGTTGCGGATATGCGATATTCGTGAATAGATTAACCGGACGGCTGAGGCTGCGAGAGCCTTGCCAAACGGAGAGAGAAAAAAAAAAGCAGATCTACATGCGTGCATGCATGCAGACATGCGTGCGGCTGTTGGACGCACCTACCTTAGCAATTCCCCGATCCCGGGAAGATTTCCTGCAGCTCGTCCGAATCTGGCACCATGTTGGAACGCTGCTGCATGCTTTTTTGTCACCAACCGCAGCGAGCGAGCCGTCTCTGCATTCCCTCCTTGTGAGAATTCCGCGACTCGAGCCTGCATGCTACATACATGTGCATATATATCTAGCGGGCGGTAGCTCCCTCGCCGCCAAGATTGATGAGCCCTCCAACTCATTTGGGTTCTATCCTGGTCATCCTGCGGCGCACGTGCAGCAGCAGACACGGCTCGCAGAACAATGTCTGCTCCCCGTCCGTTAGCCGTTTGAAGTTCGCGCAAATACCCGGCGTTGTTCCATCTCCCTCCCCTCGTGGCAATATTCGCGTGTAGATCGCTGACAAGCGGCCGCGGCTGTGAGATTCCCGCCAGACAACGCAGGGGAAAGGGCAGATCCGCCCGCGTGCGCGCGGCTGTCGTGTGCAACAATGCAGCGCAGCAGCTCCCCGACCCTGTCGTGGCTGGGAAGTCCTCGGCGCGTCCGGGAGAGTGCCTTAGTGCACTGGGATGCTGCCGCATTGCATGCTTTGTTGTCGTGAACGCGGCGAGATGAGCCGCTTGGATCTTCCGTGACAGGTCCGCTTCGGACAATGCGCGACCCGTCGAGCTTGCATGCGACTTGTGCGTGGGACTGTAGTCTCTCTCTCTCTCGCGCGCGCGCGCGCCCTAGGCATGCGAGACCAGGTAGGCTCACAGGCTCGTTGGGGTGATATCGCGGTGCCAATGCGCATGCGCGAGCATGAGCATCGTTCGCGTAAATCCCCGGCGCAGCGCTGCACAGACGACGGGCATTCGCTCTGCTCCCAGAACACGTCCAGCTTCATCAGTCTCCGCTGGTAGGTAGGTAGGGAGCCAATCCCAAACCCGAGAGGGCACCACGCCCTCGCCGGAACAGTAAGTACGCTGATGATGAAGTCCGACCTCGGGCAACCTTTCCTCAAAGCCGCGCGAAGCTCGAGGGAGGAGGGCCCTGCCTTGGAACCGACCCTAAGCAAGTGCTCTCAGGCTGACCACACCCAGCACGCTCCGAGCGAGTACTGCACTCTGCCCAAACGCACGCCAGAGCCGAAAACTCCTCACCCGCCCCCCTCCGCCCTCACCGCAAACCTCGCCATTTGAGCGGGGTGTTGGAGGGGGAGAGGACGTAGATGCGGGGGCCGGCGGTGGGGGCGCTGGGTGGGGGTGGGCGGTGGGTTTGGAGGAAGTGCGTGTGGATTTGGTCGCGGAGTTCGCGGGGGAGGCGGAGGAGCGGGAGTGTTGGCGTTGTGCATGGTTGCGGTTGAGGGTTGGTTGGGGGAGGGGTCGAAGTCGGTGCAGTCTTCGCGGCGTGGCCATTTCAGGCTGTCTGTGTTTGGGAGGGAGTCGAGGAATCGCGTGGACATGTTGAGGTGTGCCGTCGGCAGCCGGTGATGTGGTTATGGCATTCGAGCGTCGATTCTAGAGAGCTCTTATTGAAGGATTTGCGACGTCCTTGAGCTTTCCTGGGGCCAGAGGGTTGGGAAAGGTCGATTAAAGTAGAATCAATGTCTGGAATCCGATTCTGGTCGCTTGGCCACTGGACAAGGTAAGTATGATGGCTTCTCCATACGTGAACTTTAATCGATAACTTTCAGGAAATTCAGGTACTTGTGAGATTTCGTATGGAGGCAGTCGATTGTTGATAGATCGCCTAGGTAGACATTGATGTACATATCTTGAGCGAGCGCACCGCTCAGTTAATGGTCCATTTCACAGCCCGCAGCTAGCTCCGGCACCGTCCCATCCAATCATTGAGCTGCACTATCAGACCCCGAACGTAACGTCAAGCTACGTCTGGACAACCACCAATCTACCAGGCCGACAAAGAACAACTCAAACCGTCAGTCCAGCCCACCGCCAACCCGGCACCTCCCTCAGGATGCGCCTCGCATCTCTCCTCTCCCTCCTCGGTGCCGCCGCCCTCGCTTCCGCCGCAAAACTCACCATCACCATCCCACCCACCCCACCTGTCCTCCCGAACCCAGCCTCGCTCCCCCCTTCAACGCACGCAATCCTCATCGGCGCCCCCGGCACAAAGTTTTCCGCCCCCCTTCGCCGCGACAACACCCTCGTGTTCGACTCTCTCCCCGAAGCCAGCTATCTGCTCCAAATCCACTCTCGCGACAACTTCTTCCCGCCCTACCGCGTCGACGTCTCGGCCGACGCCGCCTCGCAGCAACAGACCGTGAGCGTCTGGCAGACCTTCCGTGGAAACGAATGGAGCAACAAAGGGCCGCATCTGGGTTCTGGAGCCGGGCAGGCAACGGTGGAGGCGCGGCCGGCGGCGCGCAAGGATTTCTACCAGCCGCGCGGAGGATTTAGCGTCATGAGCATTTTCAAGAACCCGATGATTCTGATGGGCCTGGTTTCGGTTGTTATGATTTTCGGGATGCCGAAGCTCATGGAGAATAGTGAGTACCCCGGGGGAGCCCAAGAGTGTGCTTTGTGGAGTCGAGATATGGTTGCTAACATTACATGGCAGTGGACGACGAGACGAAGAAGGACTTCGAGGAGATGCAGCAGAACACTTTCGGCGGGAAGGAGGGCCCGGCGAGTCAGATGCAGAACTTCGATCTTGCGGGATTCTTGTCTGGAAAGCCTGCCGCGGCGGGCGATGCTGGGTCGGCTAAGAAGAAATGAGGTTGATCGGTGCAGCATGGAATTGCGACGTAATTGCATAGCCTTGGATGATAGACGCGTTGATTATTACTCGCTCTCAGGTCTCCTTACAGGATTCATTGCTAACAGTAAGTCAAGTGTTTTGCCCGACCATTTTGCAGAAGCCTATCATCCCCACATGCTCGCGTACTGCACGATCAGCGACAAGGGCACCGATTCGCTATCTTTCTCAGCTTCCTTCGCTCTCACTATGCCGCAATCAAGAAATCATCTATTGTCCGACTCCTCTCAGCCGGCTATTAGGCTAAATCGGCTCAGTAACGGCTATCGTTGTGTTTTCCCCTCTTTGGCTGGGAGAGCTCTTATAAGACAGACGCTTGAAGGTCGAACAAGCTTCTTTCGATACGAGATCACCTTAAGCAAGCTTTTCCCAATCATGGCCCCAATCAAAGTTGGCCTCATGGGCTATGGCTTCTCCACCAAATGCTTTCATCTTCCATTCATTCTCCCGAACGCAGAATTGGAGGTTTACGCTTTCTTACAGCGCGCAGAAGCGCCTTCTGACAAGGCAGGCGTGGAGTCTGGGAAGCATTGCACTGTAGACTATCCCAATGCGAAGCACTACCGCACGGCGGATGAGTTCTTTGCAGACTCAGACATTGAACTGGTCGTTGTCTGCACTAGCTCCAACAACCACGCCGAGTTCGCAGAGAAGGCGATGCGGAGCGGCAAACACGGTATTCTGCACCTTGCCCGTATCCCAGCTGAACCATAATCGCTGACGGCCAAACTCAAGTCGTCGTCGAAAAGCCCTTCACCACCACCTCCGCCGAAGCAGACCAACTGATCGCCACCGCCAAAGAGACCGGCAAGCTGCTCACCGTCTTCCAAAACCGCCGCTACGACTCCGACTTCCGCACCCTCCAACGCATCCTCACCTCCAACTGCCTCGGCCAAATCACCGAGTTCCAGAACCACTACGACATGGACAACCCGGAGTGGGCTCGCAAGTGGACGTCGCCTGACCCCGTCTCCGGCGAAGGCATGCTGTACGGCCTGGGCACGCACAGCATCGATCAGACGCTGCTGCTGTTCGGCAAGCCCAGCAGCGTGACGGCGTTCACGCGGGCGCTGAGGCAGAAAGGTGTGGCGAGCGACGATTCGTTCACGGTTGTGCTGCAGTATGAAGGCGAGCAAAGCGATTTGGTCTGCACGGTCAAGACGACGATTGTCAGTACATTGCCGATGGAGAGGCAGCTGAAATTCATGGTTAGGGGGCGGGAGGGCACGTTTATCAAACATGGCGAGGACCCGCAGATCGACCACCTCTTCTCTGGCCTCGAAGCTGATGATCCTCGTCACGGCGTCGAGCCAGAGAGCTACCATGGCGAGCTGTTCACCAAAGCGCAGTTTGACAATTGTCAGAGCGAAGCGGGCGGGATTTGGATGGGCAGGTACCCGAGTGCTCGCGGCTCGTATGTTGACTACTACAAGGACGTGGTCGCGGCGATCAGAGGGGAGAAGGAGATAGTTGTGAAGGCCGAGGAGTCGAGAATGGGGATCAGAGTCATTGAATTGGCGCGCGAGAGCGCTGAGAAGGGAGTGACTGTGCCGTGGAGTGAATGTTGATTGGGGCGCGCTTTGGCGAGTGTTAGCTTTGCGCCGCCTGCGGCTGCCTTACCAGGTCTGTATGCAAATTCACTTGACTTCTCTTGGCGGTGGCTTTTGTGGTTTCCGAAAGTCTTGTTGACGTTGAACCACCAACCAACATCTGAACTGATTGACGATGGTTCCATCAACGGCGAGCCTTTCGTCGTCGAAGGTAGCGACTCCGTCGTTCGGTTCTAATAAGGCGACACCCCTCAGCTTTATCCGCTCTTCGTCTGGCGAGCCGCCCCCAATACTAGACATGTAAGCTGGCACATTCGACAAGCGCTTTCCTGTCTTGACTTTTTTCAAGCTACCATTCGAGCTTCGTGAGATCGTCCTTGTCTATGCGAGCCTCGTAGACAGGAACCCTTGGATCGGCGAACCCTCAATAGTCGCTCGCGCCCAAGAGGCCGAAGACGAAACCAGCAATGCAGTCCAGAGCCCGCCAACCACTCAATTTCGTCCAGGTGACTTCATCAAGACCAATCATTTGATCATCTTCACTCGTCACCAACTGGCCGACAAATACCGTGCCGCTCTTTGGCGCAGCCTCATGGCCAACGACCATCGTCAAGTCGACGTCAAGGCAAAGGGACTCTCGATCGATCACGCCGAGCAACTTCTGTCCTGCTGCTCACAGCCAGATCGCGAGATATCCAAGAAAGACCTCAAGATTCGTCTCCGCCTCGACTTCACCGACGTCCACGCCGGCGGCTTCACGCTGTGGCAAAGACTGACCGCAATGGAAGCCTTCTGCGAGTGCTTCGACCTGGTCTCTGCCGTCGTGTTCAACAGAATGACGGTCGACGATGTCTTCGAGGTCAAAGATCAGCTCAGCTTTTCGAAAGTCCTCTTCAGGCCTCTCCGTTCGGACACGCGGGCTTACAGAGTTCACCTTTTCAGGGAAATTTTGAAGGCGGTGGACGATTGTTGCAAGCATACGGAAATCCTCCAGGCGAAGTTCAAGTGGAGCGTATTCGCGTTGCGGGCTAATGGCGTAGGACGATGACAGGCTGAAAGATGAAGCTGGACAATTGGCCGGTTTGCCTGTTCGACTTCTTGGGAGGGTCGTCAATGGGGACGTTTCTTGAGCTCCGAGGACGATGGGGTGAGCATCACGTTCTAGACAGCTTCTTTTTGTAATCAATAGCCTCGGGCTATGCTTCTGTACGCATGGCCATCGAACAAGTCAAATCTGCATGTTGAGTTGTCCGATCACAGTAGTGAGATAAAACCCTAGTTTACTCTCGATCGACGTCGACCAACGCCTGTATCTTTGCTTAAAACGAAACTCTCAGGTTTCGAGATGGGGGCCAACGGCACATGAACGACATTAGACCCGACGTCCTCACATGTCCTCAGATTGAAGTTCAAACCTTGAGGTCGAGAGTCCAATTATGGCGGTAACCATTTGTTCTCACGGGTATCCTCCCGCGCGTGTCCCCATGGTTGTACCCATGGTTATCCTCACGCCTGTCCTCATGTTCCCATAGTTGTCCTCACGCATGTCCTCATGTCCCCAGGGTGGTCCTCACGTCTGTCCTCGCAGTGCCCTCACGTTGTCCTCAAGCAAGTGGCAAGGAGATATGTACCTTCAACATTTTTGTAACGATAGCATCCGTACAGCCATCAGCACGCTATCAAACCAAGCCCTCAACACTACCAATCAAACAATCATTCGCAAGCAAACCAACCAGCCATGTCTTCCGCCCAAGAAGCAAGCCTCTTCTTCAAGCTTCCCGCAGAGCTCCGCGACATGATCTACCAAGGAGCCGCCCAAAACGAAAACACTATCGGCCTCCACATCCAAGTCGAACCCGGTCTCAAGCCCCATTTCCTTGCTCACAGCATCGATGGTCTATCCAGCACCTGCTCCCAGATCAGATGGGAGTACTCAGCAACCCTCGAGCGCCTGGCCAGGACCCTCGTCGTCGAAGACTCGCTCAGTAGATACACGCTGAAGAACACGCACTCTCTCCGCCTTTCTGAAGCCCAAGGGCCCGATGTCAAGTCCGTTCAGAAAGACTTCGCCCTGACAACAATCCTCTACTGGGACCTTCTCGCGAAGAAGAAACTCGTCACAACCTTCACCTTTGGCAACGACAGCTCGCTCAATCAACGGTATCCAATCTCGGGTCTGGCAAGGAATAAGGTGTTCTGGGTCACCTCCGAAGATAAACCGCAAGTGGCTTCAGGGTTGACTGAGATGGCGGGTCGTGTGTCGAACGCCGACTGGGCCACGGCTCCGACGTTGCTCCTGATGTGGGAGAGGTACTGTCGTGAATACCTCGTTCTCGCCGGGTGGGAGGATGCAATGAGAATTGAAGAATGTCTTGATGAGTAGAGAAATACTCGAAAACCAAGGTCCCGTTCTTCCCAACCCTGATGAAGCCTCTCGTTGTGCATGTGAAGTTTTATTGCAAGCCATATCCCGATGAATTAGTTCCCATGCGTGTCTGTTGGTTTGTTCAGACACAGAACAATCTCAAAGGAGCAGTGGCATCGTGGATGTGTAAGATTCGAATCTTGCCGCCCAGATTTGAAACCGTACGCTGTGGTGATCATTGGCAGAAGCACGATATGCGTAGGACACGGATTCACTTCATCCAGCTTGGCTTCGCGACGTCTGAGCCACCCTTCTCCCATGGCTTTCTCCTCTTCTCCGCCTGACTTTCCGACGACTGGCCTTCTAACACAGTGTCGGGAATGTCTTTGATTCCTGGTATAGGCTTTCCCTCGGCGATTAATTCGCAAATCTCGGCAAATGAAGCAGGCTTGGGGGCGTCTCCTAGTCCACTGGCTCCAGCCTGCTGTTGTGGTTGTGGTTGCTCTGCCAGGGGCTCACTTCCTAGATTGGCTGCCGGTGCGAGATCCCGGCTACCTGTATTCTGACCGTCAACCCACCGTTTATAGCCTTCGAAGTCCACTTGAGTTCCAGATTTACGCGCATAGTAGTAGCATTTCGCGCGCAGCGTGAGATGTTCCAGTTGTGCTTGGTCTTGCACAGACCCCAAAATTGCTTTCAGACCTCCTTGAAATTCCTGGTCATCATCCCATGGATACTCGTCCAGCTGATGAAACAGGTAGGTAGAGTCGAGTGAGTCTGTTATAGCAGCCATAGCTGCGGACTTTTCGACTGCGTATTGCTGGCGATGACCACACTACTAGAGGCCGATTCCTGTGGCGTATCTGGACTGCTACCGGCTATCAGCATTCACTTCCACCCGCAAGTGAGGTTGGTGGTTGGCAGCCGAATCCCACTATTTATTTGCCTGAGACAGAGGCCCGCTTGGCGCTCAAAGCGCGTGTTTCTGGGCGATGGCGGCGCGGCGCACGGACACACTAGCACCAGCTCGCGGTAGCATCAACACCCACCAGCTCTGTTCGATACCGCTCACTGCTACCAACCTGACTTTCCCCACCACTCTCCTCCACACCTCCATCTTCCTTTCATCGGAGGTCGCGCAAGATGTCGGAATACATTGGGTGGGTATCTAGGCACAGTATCCTTCCAAAATCCGGGTCATGCTGACCACATCGTCCTCCAGATCCCGCATCTCGCTCATCTCCAAGTCCGACATCAAGTATGTCGGCACCTTGCACGAAATCAACAGTGAATCCTCTACCATCGCCCTCGAGAATGTTACCTCCTACGGTACCGAGGGTCGCCGCGGCGACCCTTCCCAAGAGCTCCCTGGCTCTGACCAGATCTACGAGTACATCGTTTTCCGCGGCAGTGATGTGAAAGAGTTGTCAATGGTCGAGGCGCCCAAGGAGAACCAGCCGCCGGCGATGCCGAACGATCCTGCCATCATGGGAGTACGTCCGAACCTCCCCCAAAGACCCCAAGCGATAGGCGCAATGGCTTTCAAGATGAAATATTCTTGGATGTAAACACACTGCTCTTCTGAGAGCGCAAGAACGATGCGGATAACTCCTTGTTGCCTTCCTTCTGATCAATTCATATGCGCCTTGCATTGGCGGGTTGATCGCGAAAGCTGGACATGTGACTAATAAGCATTGCAGTCGACGCGCCCTCCCCAACAGCAACCTCCTCAGCAACCCAACCAGCAGCAATTCCGCAACCAGCCGGGCCAGCAACCCCCGTATCCTCCCTACGGCTTCCCTCCTGGACCTCCTCCTCCTCCTTTCCAGCAGCAGTCCCGATTTCAGGGCCCTGGCGGACCTCATGGATTCCCAGGCACCCCGGGCGCAGTTCCTAGATATGGTATGGGCTTTCCACCACCTCCTGGCTATGGCATGCCGCCGTATGGGCCCCCCGGGCAAGGTTTCCCGCCGCCTCCTCCCGGCGCATTCTCCCCAAACAACCAGCCCATGCCGATCGGGCCTCCTGGCCAGCAGAGACCTCCTCAGATGCAAGGCGCTACCCCAGGACCCATTGGAAGCGGAAGCAAGCAGGGTACACCGCAGCCGGCGTCTGCCCAAGCGCCGCAGCCACCGCCAGTCCAAGGAAACATGAAGCCTGTGGAGATGTCTACCACTCCCGCCCCTCCGTCCGCGGTCCCGGCTACCGGTCCTCCTCCGCCCGTCGAATCGAAGCCTTCGCCCGCTGCAGCAACCGCGCCCTCTGCTCCTGCGCAGGCTCCTCAGCAGACCGCTGCTAAGAAGGCAGCCAACAGCCGCGTTGCTTTGCCCCTTGCGCCCAATGCAGCATCGAAGCCCGCTGTTCCCAAGCAGGCTGCAGCTGCCGGACAAGCTGCCCCTGCGCCTGCTGCCCAGCCCGAGTCTTACGCCGATGCCACGCACGCCGCTACTGCCGCCGTCGCTGCCGCTATGGCGAAGCTTGGTCCTGCATCTCAGCAGCAGCAACAGGCCGGAGGAAACTTGGATAACCTGACGCAGAAAGTGAACCAAATGAGGGTGCACGACGCCCCTGCTCGTGGTCGCGGACGTGGCCGTGGCCGCGGCGGCCCTGCGGGTGGAAGACGTGAAAGTGCGCACAAGCCCATGGAGGTCCCGACCGAAGACTACGACTTTGAAAGTGCCAACGCCAAGTTCAACAAGCAGGACCTGATTAAGGAGCAGATTGCTACTGGCTCGCCTGTTGCCAGCCCGCAGAACGGCGACACCCCCGATCCGATTGCCAACGGCCACAATGAGTCGGAGGAGGTCGTCATTCCCGCGAAGCCGGGTGCCGAGAAGGGCTACGACAAGCAGTCTTCCTTCTTCGACAACATTAGCAGTGATTTGAAGGACCGCATGGATGCGCAGGGCGAGAGCGTCGATGGACGTGCGATGCGCCGCGAGGAGCGCAACAAGAACGTGGATACCTTTGGTCAGGGCTCTGTCGACAACGGCTACCGTGGCGGTTTCCGCGGCCGTGGCAGGGGAGGCCGTGGCTACGGTCGCGGTGGTCCCCGCGGTGGCTACCGCGGCGGCTTTGATCCCAGGGGCGCCCCGAGGGGACGCGGCCGTGGTGGTCCCAACGAGATGACCACGGCCTAGACGGGCCCGCATATACTGTCTGTTCTCAGGGTGTGAGCGGTTTTGAGGGATGATCGGCGTCCTGGATTCACGCTGTGGCTGTGGGGTTCTTTGAATGAAACTTTTCAATGACGGAAGCTCGCTGCGAGCAGGTTATCCGCGTGCACGAATGGGATCGAAAATGTGGAAGGGTTTATGATGACGGTGGTGTATAGTAAGCCATCCGCCGGGCCAGGCGGGTGTTACGAAAGCAATTCTTGATTGTGGTTGTTCTGCTACAACCCATTGCATGCATTAATCCCTCTTCGCTTTCTTCTTGAAGTCCCCCAGTTTCTCGCTTGTCTTGACCGTTACCCCCGTGTCTCCCCAGATGGACATTGTTGCAATTATCGATGTTGTACTTCGTCCTGGCTTGTTTGCGCGTCTAGAGCGACCGAGCGAGCTGCTCCTGAACTAATCAAGAATCGAAACAAGTTACTTGAGAATGTGAATGGATGCGCCATGATTGTGTCAGGCGATGGCCTGTCGTGCGTAACGATGTAGTGTATGGGAGACATGAATCAGTACCGCGTTGTTGATGCGAGTTGTGCGGAGAACGTAGGAGCATTCTTACGGGACGACTGTAACAGTAGTAAGTCGCAGCTGGCTTTTGTGGTGGCATTCTGGGGCGCGCAGTGAATTGGAGTTGGAAGTGCAAACGAAAGCTAGGTGCAACCAATTTCAGATATCTTGTACATTCACTGGATTTTCTTAATACATCTAAGAGATGTCACTGCGTATCAGTAATTCCAGTGGATACACAGGGCCGCACTCAAATTCTCCCCGGATTTGGCCATACAAGGATAGGCCCGTTGGAGGATGACTCTCAAGTGACCGATCACTGTCGAGATTTGCTCATTGAGCTGGGCTCCCATATTGCAAATAGCTGATCACAGCCCGACCACGAGATTTCAAGAGACATTTGAGCACTTTGGAACAGGCCCAGACTCATGCCAGTCTTCGAAAAGCTGCTGTCATTCGGAGTTGCTCCTCACAGGCTTAATGGTTCCTGAGAGTTGCTCTGCGCTTCAGGTTTTCCCCCAAATTGATGGGGAGGCTGTCAAGTTTGAGTGAGTGTCGCTACTGCCTTCGACGAGTCAATCATTTTGCTGGGTGCTGATGTGATTCCAGGTGATAACGCCTACTTCGTGCAAGTAGCGTGCATGCTAGCCCCATCCCGCGGTGGCCTTTACCGACCGAAGAATCCATTTCCTCCAGCTCCACCACTGCCTTGCCTCGCAGCCTCTGTCTCAATCCACTTCTTTAAAAACGCCCTGTTCTTCAAGTCGTCCAGCCTTGACACTTTGGTTTCCATCTGCGGCTCCTGTCGATCGAAAGCCAGCAGTGTCGGGATCGAGTTGATCATGTATCGCATAGGAATTCCGCCAATACCACCCAGGTCGGGGCTGTCCATTTCAACTTCAACAAATGAAACTCCACCCTCTTCCTCTCCAATGCCGTCCTTTTCCACAAGGTCTCTGATCAAAGGCGAGACAATCTTGCAGGAACTACACCAGTTCGTTTTCCAAAGGGTCAGGAGCGGCGTGCGACTACTCGCAGACATGAGAAGGAGTGTCTGGAGCTCATCTTCGGAGCGAACGGGAGCTGGGAATATGCGGTTCTTCCCTTGCGACGCGCTGGTGGATGAGAATTGGCGGAACGCGCATCTTGAGGACGAGCTGCGCAGCAGCCTTGTTGAAATAGAAACTGGCTTCATGACGGTAAGTAGCTTTGGCCGGTACCTGGCATAAAATGTTTAAACAAGGATGAGGCGCGATCGAAAGACCAGGAGTAAATAGAAGCCTGATGTCCTGCAAGGAGGAAGCAATGACGTCGTGCCAAAGTCAAAGTTGAGGCCAGAAGCCGAGGCAGATATAGTACCTACGGGGTCTAAGGGTCACGGCTGGGAGCTCTTAATAGATGGCCATGTATTTACGATTGCAATATCATTGGCTTCTCAATAAACACTGAACAAATAGGTCTCGACTCAAGATCGCGCTTTCGGTTCGCCCATTAACTCCCGCAGGCCTTGTATGCGGTAATCCTCCACGACCGTCTCCCAATCCTTCTCAAGCAATCCATACGTCTCATCGTCGTATTTCTCAGGCTTGCGTGGGTTCAGTGCCCAGTATCCGAAATCGGCATCGACATCGCGCAAGATTCGCATGAGATGATTCCAGTAGTGAAGATCGCCTTCGCTTGCGGAGTGGGGCGCACCGAATTCGCCTACCCAGACAGGAGCAATGTTGGATCGAAGCAGATAAGCCCAATTGTACTCCATATCGTGGGCGAAGGAAGGATAAGGGCGCTTGTGGTACGGCACCAAAGACGACCAACCTGACCAAGAGTAGACGTGGCTGCTATATACAACTCGGTCGGGGACTGAGAGTTTGACGGGTCGGGTACGGGCTCCAGAGCAGTCGTTGGCCGAACTGACGCCTTCGACGAACATGAGCCAGTTTGGCTGCATGGCTAGAAGGGCTTCGGACGCCTTTTCTGCAGCAGACGCCCACATAGACCATGTCATCGTACCCCAGAGGCCACGGGGCTCGTTGCGCAAGTCCGCGCCGATAACAAGTGGGTTGTCGATGAAGAGCTCCATAACCGTTTTCCAATTGTCTATCCAGGACTCTGTAGTCTGCCGGACTTTGCAAATCGGACCGTAGTGGCTGTTCTTCCAGCTTGAGTCGCAAAGATTCATGCCATCACACCACGCGGCATTCGTGATGTGATTGTTGGGAATAACCGCGATGCCCTCATCGGTCATTGCTTTAACACAAGCAGCGTAGACATCAAGCGCACGGGGGCCTCGAGCTTCGTCGTCCAGCCTAGTTTGGTCGATTCCCGGTGTCCCCCCATAGTGCTCGAGTAGGTCGAGATTCGCTTGAAGATGTTTTGGATCAATGACTGGATTGTCAATTACCATTTGGTCTGAATACGGAAATCGGACGCTGTTGAAGCCCATTCTCCTTATAGTCTTGGCTATGTCTGATCGATGCTTGATATCCAAGCCCATTGGTGCGAAGAAGATGTCGCTTGCGCCATACCAATTCACCGAGGCGAGCTTGTATCGTTTCCCATCGGCATCTACGATATGTCTGCCCGCGGTTTGCAACGGCGGGGTGAAATTGAAGTCGGCCTTCGTAATTCCGCCGATCGGAGCTTCCACGGCGTAGGGGTATCGGACTATCGCAGGGGGCATCATCTTAATTCCCAAATAAATCGCAAATATGAACACAATGAGTAAGCCGAATCTGCGCGGTTTCCGAACCGCAACCATGTCTTAGATTTCAATGGGTCAAAGTAATGATGTCAGAGTGAGCGTATGAACAGATATCAACAAGAAGAAGGAAACAAGTGAATGAAAAAGAGGGGTATCATGGTAGGCAAAGAAACAGAATGCGAAAGAGATAGCCTGTAAGCACATTGGCGCATCCGCAGGAGTCCGGTGTTTGTGGACTCGATTATCCCGAGCCAAGAGGCACACTGTACGTATCCGGCTGAGGTCACGCGACAGAATGCCCGACTCGGCCGGATGAACATGAGCCCATTGAATAGGTTGAGAAGGCTCGTCGAGCTTGAAAGGTTGTAGTCAAGCTATCTTTTAGAAGTATCTCCGCAGCATCCGAGCCCTCCCACGCTACATCTTGACGGGTTTTCACACTTCTAATGTTTGCCTAGGTGATCAAACATCACATAAGGCTTCGGCAGCTAACGGCTAGGCTGTGCGTCCCGAGCCGTCCTTCTTGCGTTCCGCCATCACGGTACCAGAGCTACGCCTGCATGTAGATGCCGTCATTTTGACGACGACGACCTGAACGCATCATTGACAACGGCGACGTTATGATTCGATGAGATTTGATATCAAGCGTGCATACTGTGGAGTTGGCCTTCTTTGTTTGTAGATATAGGTCTGGAGAGTTCAATTTACTTCCAAGATCTGTTCGCCCTGTTGTAAGGACATCTTATACCTCTAGAGACCTACAACAAAATCGTTCCATTGCTTAACCTCTCAAGATGGAGGCCGTCAAGAAATCAATGGTCGAGAACCTTGGCCAACCCTTTCACAGCCTTGCTACCGGCGACCAAGCTTTCTCTCTAGAACAGGTCCCCGATCTCAGCGGCAAGGTTGCCGTCCTGACTGGTGGAAGCCAAGGCATTGGATACGGCTGCACTCACACCCTTCTCTCCCACAAGATCACCAAGCTCTTCGTCCTCTCTCAGTCTGAAGAGAAGGTCGAAGACGCTCTTGATGGTCTCGAGAAGGAACTTGGCGCAACTGCCCGCAAGGCCGTTGTCTGGAAGCAATGTGATCTTTCGGATTGGCAGCGGGTATCGACGGTAGCAGGGGAAATTTCCAAGGAAACGGATCGGTTGGACATCCTGATAAACAATGCTGGACGCGGTATCATGACCCAGCAATTTGCTCCCACGAATGGTATCGATGCGCACATGGCTGCGAACCACTTCGGCCATACAATTCTGACCGCTCACCTCCTGCCTCTGCTCAAGAAAACCGCCGACAGCGGCAACAAGGTTCGCATCGTCAACTTAGCTTCGAGCCTCCATGAGATGGCCCCTAAAGAGACCGCTTTCAAAGACCTGGACGAGCTTCAGAAGAATTACGGCCCCGAGGCACAGTACGGCCGCTCCAAGCTCGCCGTTCTGCTGCATGCCAAATACCTTGCCCGCCATTTGACCGCCGAGCACCCTAACATCCTGGCAAACGCAGTGCACCCAGGTGTTGTCGACACGGCTCAGACAAATGAGCACATTCATGAGCCATACCCGTTGTTGGGCTACGGCATGAGCATTGGTCTGAAGCCATTCCGGAAGAGTGCGCTTGACGGGTGTGTCAGCACAATGTATGCCGCAACGACTTGCCCAGACAGTGGCCTGTACAGTATGTCTCCGAACTTCCGACTTATCAAGTGGGCTTTGAAGCTAATACGGTTCGCAGTTGCTCCGCCGAAGATTACCGAGCCAGGTAGTCCCAAAGCGAACGATATGGAGCTTGCTGAGCAATTGATGAAGTTGACCAAAGAGATCGTCGACGAGAAGACTCATGCCACTGAGAAAGGTTGCCCCATGCATGCTGCGTCGTAATAGTCCGGTCCCTCTGTCCGTGATAACAAAAAGCATCGAGAGAGTAACTCCATGAGAAACTAGAAATACGACGCTATGCATTTCCGTATGATCTTTACTCTGGAAGTGGCCTTTCACTCTGTTTTCTGTGCAAGTGCAGGATGACTCGTTGCTTCGCCCATGTCGTCTGCCGTCGATTCCTTATCCGATACGGTTACAGAGTCGGCAGAAGGACGTCTTGAAGGTTCTCCGCTCTGTTCAGCTCTTGACTTCTCAAGGTCATCCTGAACAGCAGGCGTAATAGTTCCGGGTGTCTCTTCCTCGCGGATCAGACCATGGTCCTTGATAAAGATGCAGAGCCCTAGACACACGGCGGTCAAAGGTGCACAGAAAATAAAAACTGCTCGGCTAGCATCCGCGTATGCGTTTGCGATCGCAGCTTGATCTGCGGCGTCAAATGTGGATAGATCAGGAGCAGCGAAGGTGCTGTTTGCCACGTACGATAGGCGCCCCGGAAGAGAGCTCCGCAAAGTGTTGGCGAGGATGGCGGAAGAGACAGCCAGCCCAACTGCGCCGCCCGAACTGCGCAAAAAGTTACGGTTCGACGTGACGACCGCTCTCTGAACCTTCGGAGTGTGTGCTTGCAGTGCCACGAGTGTTGGCTGGAAGACTTGGCCGGTGCCGCATCCTATAAGAAACAAGAAGAAACAGACCCAGCCTATGTTCAGATCCCGGTCTGCCATAATGATCAAGCCAGACCCGATCAGCCAGATGCCAAAGCCTCCCCAAATTATGATGCCATAGCGGTTGAAGTATGTCATGCTTAGCCCTGCTAAGGTCGACGAAATAGCTTGAGTTACTACAACCGGGAGCAGCAGCGCCGCCGAGACTAGCGGTGTGTACCCTTTGACGTTCTGGTAGCTGTGATCATCGTGAGCATGCACGCATTATAACATAGTGCTAGGAATGAGTTTACTTACTAAAGCGGCAGAAAGTAGAGGTAAGAATAATAGCTTGCGCCCAAAAAGAAACTCTGGGCCAACATCGCAGCAACCGAAGGGATATTAAACATGTCAAGTGGCATGATAGGCAGACGAGCCCATTTCCACTCAACGAGGATGAAAGCCATGAAGCAAACTCCTCCGACGCATAGCATTGCTATTACTTCGGCCGAGTTCCAAGGTGTTCCTTCGTGTCCACCCTCCGAAATTGGGATGAGTAGTAAGATAACAGCCGCAGTACCAGTAAAGAGGCCAAGAAAGTCAATCTTACCAATCGTTTCTTTCCAATTGAGGGCCGGCATATTTGAGGGAAGGTAGAGGGAGCTGAGCACCACAACGATCATGATGAGCGGTGCCAGCAAGTAGAAGAGGCCCCTCCACGTCGTGTGAATGGCAAAAGCAGATGCGATCAAGGGTCCGATTGCATTGCCCAGACCAACCATGGAGCCCAAGATGCCTTGGTACTTCCCTCTGTCCTGTAGTGACACAACATCGCTGACTATCATCATAGTCAAGCTAGTGATTCCGCCGTTTGCAACACCAGCTAGGCCACGGAAAATGTACAGCATCGTCGAGTTGACGCTCAATCCACATGCCAGGTCGCTTAGGCTCAATAAAAGCAATGCTGAGACCAAGATATTCTTTCGTCCAAATAGATCCGACAATCGACCGTATAGAACTTGGAATACCGTGTTCGCAATCAGAGCAGAGGTTCCGGCCCATGAAATCGACGACTGGGCGTTGAGGTCACGGGCGATGGGTGGTAGTATGACACCAATGCCATTCTGATCGATGAAGCAGACTAGTAGACAAAGCGACAGTAAGGCGAAGACGAAGATGATGTTCTTCTTGTCGAGCAGCTGCGTTTGATCGTGCAGGGTGCTTTCAAGGTTGCCAGATTGACGGCCCATGGCTGTCGTCTGAACGTTGAAGCCTACACGAGCGTTCGACCAAAGCTAAAGAAGCCGGCACCATGAGAACAGCCAAGCCCAGGAGGCAAGATTCAATCTTCCCTGTCCACAATTGATCCAGAATAGTATAAGCAAGTCGGGCGTGAATTAGCAGTGCTAGCTAATCAAGGCTGGCTCGAAGACAAACGTTGGCGACTGAGATTAGGCACGGCGGACGATCAAGTATTAATGCAATAGACCTCACAGGTCTCGCAGGTTTTTGCGCCTCGAATGAAGATCAAGATAACGGCATTTTCGGTATCGGACCTTGCCCGTTCCAAGTAGGCGCGTCAACGCCAAAGAATTGCGTGCCGACTTTTCCGAGTCTAGCAATTCTGACTTGCCATGCTTGCTGCACGAGCCAGGCAACCCATGCAAGTCGCCGCGTGCTGTCGAGCCGCTCCGGTACCGGCGCCATCTTGTAGGTAATTGTGTGTTAACGCCGACGAGGATTCCGATCATGGCGCTGTTGTGTGAGGAGAAGAGGGGAGAACGAGGGCCCGAAATGCCCTCGTGGCGGCCATGCTGGAAGACGTTTCGGTGGAGATGCCTGTGGGGGCAGAAACTCAAAAGCCTGGCTTTTGATGCCCTCAGAAGCCCTTTCAGGAGTCTCCATGATTTCAGGTGACAAGATTTCGCAGATGTATGATGCCACTACTGAAAACCCGCGGTGCAATAGGCAGGATTGACAGCCAGGCGTGCCAGGTTGCATTTGAAGCATCCTCATACACAACATCTGGATAGCGCGATAACACTGCCAGAATTTCCTACTGTCATCTGACAATCGAAATGGCGGGGGCTCATCATACAGGCCGTCATGGTTTCATGGTATATGCTCACATTCCTCCGATAACGGTATATAGTCACATCCACCAACGCCTCGCTAAAACAACAAATTGACTGACCGGCACCTACTCCGAAGTCGGAGACACCTAGCTGTTTGGCACCGTAAATAGTGACGGCTTCATGTTGAGCTTGCACAGTTTTGCAACGCATCCAGCCAGTTGAAGGTACGTCTGCATGCCCTCCAGAATGCGCATGTGCGTGAAGCCGATCTCGCGGACGAACTCGAGCTTCGTGTGCTCACTGAGTGATGGAATAGTCTTCGTGACCTTGAACATGCTGCTGATGATGTCGTGAGATGAGTAACCTAGAGTCCTGAAGGATTGGTTAGCAAGGTTCCGCTAGGGCGTTGTGAAATTAATGAAACTTACCAAAGGTCCTTGAGAATGTCGAGGGCTTCGTCAATCTTCTGGTCCTGACAAGCCTTGATCATTGCTTGGACTTTGACCGGATGCGGGCTGTCGACCACGCGGAAAACATTGTCGCCGCTCACGAATCCGAAACCAGCTGCTGTAGATTGCAAGTTGTTGATAGCTTGACGCATATCTCCCTCCGCACTGAACACAAGTGCAGCTATACCGTCGTCGCTGTATTGAACGTCCTCAGCTTTGCAAATCTGGTACAACCTCTTCACCACTTGTGCGTCGGTCAAGCGCGAATATCGCAGGATGGCACAACGCGACTGCAGCGGCTCAATAATCTTGTTCGACTGATTGCACGCAAATGCAAATCGTGTTGTGCCCGAATAAATTTCCATTGTTCTCCTCAAGGCCTGCTGTGCACCGCTTGTCATACTGTCCGCCTCGTCGAGAATGACAATCTTTTGCCGGCCCGCTGGCAGTGTGACCTTCTTTTGCGCAAACCCCTTGATCCTGTTCCTTACCACATCGATACCTCGCTCATCGGACGCATTGAGTTCCAAGACGGCTTCTTTGTAGGCATCCCCCAAAAGCTGACGCGCAAGGCAGAGGACTGAGGTCGTCTTGCCGATGCCAGGCATGCCGCTGATGATCACATGGGGCATGTTACCATCTTTGGCGATAATCTTCAGGCGCTCGACTGTTTCTGTGTTGCCGACGATGTCATCCAGGAATACGGGACGGTACTTTTCCACCCTGTCATCTGGTGAGCATGGGTTTGGCAGGCGAGTTGTGAGGTGCCCTACCATGGGAGCTCATAATTCGAAGGCGCTCCCTGTGCGCTGGCTTTAACACCATTGCTTTCCGCGTCTTTCGAGGATTCGGCGCGTGCCATGTTGGATCAGAAGTGTTAATAATTGTCGTCGAGACTGTGGTGTCAGAGGTATCAATCTGGCTCGCGGCTACATGTCGAAGTTCGGCTTCAGAAGTTCGTGTCGCAACGCGACTTTACAAGCGCGGTGTCACGTGATATTTCATCGCTCCTCCTGTTGCCGAGCATTCTAGTTGGAGACATACTTCCATTAAGGGAGAAGCACATACTGGCTTTTTGTACTTATCATGATTCACGCGTTCTCTCTTTCAAGTTGAAGCTTGCCTCCGAATTCTTCTCTCGTCTCTTCGTAAGCCGTTCTTTCCACTCCTCTCAACGTCTTGAATCTGCAATATCCAAAGAAACAACCTGCACTAGAATTCTGTAGCCACCAGGGCCACGACGTTTGAATACCAGATGCAATCATAGCGTGACTGCAGTAAGATGTTTTCAGTCCAGCGTTATGTGCTGTACCTCGCAATAGCAGCATGCGCTCTATTTACGATCAGCTATTTCCGCACGGACTTCTTATCGAGTCGTTACAATGCCCACCTACCGGCTGGCGGGTTTGGTTCAAAACCACAGCACTTGGCAGTCAATCCGGCGGGCGGGCCTTTCCAATGGCGAACAGTTCCAACCAACTATCCGGTCAAGAGCCTGACGCCATTACCCACGGCGAAACCTCTGGAGCTGCCCAAGGTTCAGCATGAATTTCCCCTAGAAACCCAAGAGCACGCTTCAAAGCGAGAGGAACGGCAAACGGCAGTCCGAAACACTTTTGAGCGCTCTTGGAAAGCTTACCGTCAACATGCCTGGATGCACGACGAGCTGGCGCCACTTTCTGGTACCACCAAGGACGGCTTCGGCGGATGGGCAGCCAGCTTGGTCGACAATCTGGACAACCTCTGGATCATGGGATTCAAGACAGAATTCGAGAGAGCGCTCTCTGCGGCCATGAGCATCGACCTTGGCTCCGCGACAATTGACTCCGTCAACGTGTTCGAGACCACTATCAGACATCTTGGAGGCTTCTTGTCTGCATACGACTTGAGCGAAGATGAAAGGTGCTTGCACAAAGCCATCGAATTTGGTGATATGCTGTAAGTCAGACGAATTCAATGATTCTCAAAGACAATGCTGAATCCCTGTCCTCGCCACGCAGGTACAAAGCATTTGACACGCCCAACCGAATGCCAGTCACCAGGTGGTGGCTCCAGGACGCAATAACCAGCAGGTCCATCGCTGACAATGTTGTCCTGGTTGCTGAGTTGGGCTCTTTTACCATGGAGTTCACTCGTCTATCGATGCTTACTGGAGATCCCAAATGGTATGATGCAGTCGATCGGATTACGAGGCTGTTTGCAGATCAGCAGAGTAAGACGCATCTACCAGGCATGTGGCCCGTTGTCGTCGACGCGAGAACTCCAGACCTCACTCGAGACACCTGGTTCACGCTTGGAGCGATGGCAGACTCAGTCTATGAGGTACGTGCCGGGCCCCCAATTTCACATCATTGTGGCTAGTGCTAATTAAATGAACAGTACTTCCCCAAGATGCAAGGTCTTCTCGGCGGCGTCGAAGCAGTCTACAGGAAGTTGTACGAGGGCAGCATGGCCACAGCAATCAAGCACACTCTGTACCGCCCCATGGTCCCCGACGAAGCCGACATCCTCATGGCAGGCGGCGCCCGAGCTCAGGCAAGCACTGGGCCATCTCTCGACGCACGAGGCGAGCACCTCGTTTGCTTCGCAGGAGGAATGTTCGCTCTCGGCGGCAAAATCTTCGACATGCCCGAGCACGTTGAGATCGGTCGTAAACTCACCGACGGCTGCATCTGGAGCTACCGAGCCCTCCCGCTTGGTGTCATGCCCGAAGTCTTCCAGATGATTCCGTGCGATGACAGGACAAGCTGTAAGTGGAACGAAACTATGTGGCGCGAGGAAGTGTCCAAGCACCAGCCCATGGGTATGCCTTTCGACAAATACATCAAAGAACATGCCCGTCTGCCCAAAGGTTTCGCCCAGATCAGCGACCCGCGCTACATCCTGCGGCCCGAAGCTATCGAGTCCGTCTTCATCCTGTACCGCATCACTGGTGATCAGAAGTACCAAGACGCTGCGTGGGACATGTTCACTGCCATCATCAAGTCTTCCGAGACAAAACTCGCGAACGCTGCTTTGGCTGACATCACTTACACGCAAGAACAGCTTGACAGAGACAATATAAATGTCAAGATGGACAGCATGGAGAGTTTCTGGATGGCGGAGACGCTGAAGTATTTCTACCTCATGTTTAGTGAGCCTAGTGTTGTGAGCTTGGATGAGTGGGTCTTCAATACTGAAGCGCATCCGTTCAGACGAACTCTGGCCCTTTGAAGGGGGTTTGATGTGAGCGCAAGTAGTGCAAGGAATGACGAAAGGCCGTCTAAGAATAACGTAATTTTGTGTCCGACGTCTGAAATCTCGTTTGGATATGTCAGCCAAAGAAAGCATGCGAGCTCACGTTCCATTGCTCATCCAGGAACCCCATGGCTAACGTGCCTTCAGCGCCTTTCCAGAGCGTTTCAGAATCCGCAATGACGAAATCAGGTACTCCCCCTCCGGTCAACGTGGGTACAAGCCGAGCTGCAATGCTTAGGCTTTGCTTGTCCATTCCCCAAACCACGAGCTCGAGCCTCTCACCCGGCAGTGGGCTTAAGAATATCGCAGCCAGTGCTTTGCCGCGTGAGCGGTATGTATGTGTCATTCCCTGGGCGTCTTTGAGTTCGATGCGGCCTTTCTTAACTGAAATGGCGTGTTTACCAGCCACAGCCTGACCAAATTGATGTTGTATGTCCTCACCAGTAGAGACACTGATAATGTTACCGGGTTTTTCGTTTATCGCACTAGATGCGTTGGTAGTCATCTCACTGTCTGCACTGAAATACTGGCACAAATTTCTCGAGATCTGCAAGGCGATGTGTTCGACGCTTCCGTGGTCATCCGAGGGCGGTGACAGTATCTGAATAGCACCTTTCGTGCGCAGTATAGCATCGATTGCGCCCATTTGACGACCTTGCCGGCTGTCGTCTGGGAAGTCCTTCTGAGCCCATGTGCCATCTTGCTGCCGTTCCACACAGAGGTCATTAGACCCGTTGGCAAAGCCTAAGTCCACCTGCTCATCGTCAATGAACAATGTCTTGCAGCTCTGTCGGCCTTCTGACAGCTGCAATCGACGGACATTGCTCGTAACTAGACTGCAGGTCATTGCTTGTGCTTGCAATGTGAAGTCAATCTTACCCAGCTGGCCAGGAGTGATGAGCCCCAAAATCTTCACTCCGTTCTTAGAGCCCGTGTCTCCAGGGTTCGCGGTGACTAATGTGAAGTTGTTGAATTCGCTTCTGCGGCATTCCTTCTTTTCGGACGCATTGAGGTGTGTCTGGAGGAAATCGGCCAAATGTGGAGTGCTCATCACGCCCTCCCAGTAGTGCGGCTTTCCCTCCATCTCGTAGTACGTGCTGTGGGCGTCACTCTGATCCAATAGCTGGTGCATCAGCCTTGAATGGTACGCAGGCACATTATCATCCGCACTTCCGTGTTGCTGCAAGACAGAGATACCCTTCGCGTTCTTCAAAAGAAGCTCATGGCGGTAGCTGTTTCGACTCGCTTGCAATATTGAAGTTTTCATGGCATCCGCCGGCCGCCAGAACTCGTAGGGCACGTAGTTCTGGATGCTTGAATATCCGCTCAGTGGCGCAGCGGCCAGGACTTTGTCAGGATGGTGGGTGAGGAAATACCAAGTGCCTTGACCGCCGTTCGAGTGGCCGGATACCAGCCATCGATCGGTCTGCACGCCAGGGCCGGCCCACGAGTGTTGCGCAATCCACCTCGGAATTGCGCTGATCGCAGCCTCGACATCGGCGTAGCCCCAATTATGCCAATCATCGCCGCTCCACGGAGTAACTCCAGTAGGGAAGAGTACCCAGGCACACAGGTCCGGCAAAGGGTCAAGACCATACCTGACTTGATCGCTATCTGCCTCAAGGCCAGCCCCGTGAAGGGCCAAAAGTATCGGCAACTTTCCACCTGATACATTACAGGTCTCGATGGCCTTCAGTGACGGAGGCCTCAACATGGCGTAGGATACCATTCCTCCTGGGTGGAAATAAGTCACCTTCTGCGGATCATGTATGCTCGTTACCGACCTCAGCCATCCGGAGACATGAAAACCGCGTTCGCCCCTTTTTCCAGAAACCAACGAATAATTGAACTCAACATCAATCTGTGGGAGTGATGTTCCAGGTATGCACCTGATCTGAAATGCTACAGGACGAGATTGGCCTGGTGCAATCTCTATCAATGCAGCCAGTTGCACCTCACATGTATTGCGAATTGAGCGCTGCGAGCGGACGTTTTGAATGACGATCCCTTCCTGCAAGTTGTTTCGGATCATGGCAGAAGCGAGGTCACTAGCGAGGACATTGTTGGCACCCTCGATACGGTCTGCGACCAGGACATCTCCGACGGGTTGAAGATCCCCTCGAGGTGTCTGCAAGTCGAGTCTTACGTTGACAGCAGGATCGTTGGTGATGCCGCCCATAGCCCGAACATCTCTCACAAGACGGACGTCTATGCGATGGATGCCTGGCTCAAGGTGCAGGACCGGAGCAGCTTTACCAAACCCATAAAAGTTGCCCCCAAAGTAATGATCATCATCAATCCAGTACTCGAGTACGTTCTCGACATCAAGAGCCAACGATAAGTTACTTTCTCGTTGCACAATGATCTCTCCACGAGCCCAGGCTTGCCATTGCAGGGCAGCCCAGCCATAGATCTGCTGGAGGAATGCCCAGTCAACGTCAGGGAAGTGGACGCTCAATTCCACGCTCGCGGAGTTTGGGCTCGGATCTCCCAGCTTGGCTGTGGCGTTGGACCAGGATACTGTTGCATTGGCCGGCAGAGAGCTGGGGAACTGGGAGTCGTGATTACGTTCCAGGGCTCTGAAGCCGCCGTACTGTTCTAGAGGATCCGCGCCCCAAACGGCTTCTCTGGTGCCGATCTGAAACGGACCTAATACCTGCCATTCTTCGGAGAAAGCGAAAGTTGCGAAGTCAAGTGGAGCTCGAGAGGAGGGCAGAGGCGGCAGGCCCAAATATGCGTGCGAGGCCTGCGCGTACTGCAGCACATGCTTCAAGAGCTGCGCTAGGTGCATTGTGAACGACGATTCATATCACCATGCTCAATAAGTCGATGGGTGCAGGATACAGTCACCTACTCCGCACAACCGGACAATCGTGCTTGCAATACCGCATCCCTGCTCTTCGCTTGTAGATGACGACGCCATGGAGCCCGCTAGCCGTCCCACGTGGGACGAGGAGGCAGGAAGCCCGAAAGCTTGATGATGCGAGAAGCGGCCACTGCGGCGTTGATTGCGCGCGAATCTTATTGCAAGGTCGCGACTCTCCTGTACGCACTCTGCTACGATACATTCGACAGTACTGTACATGATCTAACGTCGACGATGTACGCCACCAGATAGAACACAAGGCGCCATCGGCACCGTTGTACGACCAACCAACCCCCAATCTGCGGCGCAACCCGAGGACACGAGACACCACGACACACGTTCACACTTACCGGAGCCCGGAACTCGCGATTCAGCTGCACATTGCGATGGATAGATAAGACAACCGCCTGCACACCGACAGAAACCCACCAACAGCATGGTGACCAATTCCACAACGAATCAAGCCCGGCGACGCTCGTCTGCGAGCCCCAACCCCAACGGCACGTTCAAGTTCCCCGACCTCTCGCACGATGCATTCGACGAGGACACATTCGAGGAAGGCTCAAGAGATGGAACACCGAAACCGCTACCAATGGGCCTGCCATCCGGCTTACACTCGAGCGAGCGGTGGCCTGCAAGGAGAGCCTCGAATGCGAACACCTGGAACTCGTGGGGAAACGGGGCTTCGGGTAAGACCCGACATGGCAGACAAAAGAGCTTGAGTGAGGCGATTCAAACAGTGCGAGGGCGGAAAGCGAGTATCAGTGAAAACGCTCATGTAATTGCGGACTCGCTAAAGGCTCCGGTGAGCTGGAAGCTCATCATCCTCTGCGGTGTCTGGTACTCCACCTCGATTATGACGAACGCATCTTCGAAGGCTATTTTGACTGCCTTGCCCAAACCAGTCACACTCACGATTGTACAATTCCTCTTGGTATCATTCTGGTGCCTCTTCCTGTCTTGGCTGGCCAAACGGAACCGTTCAATACGAGAAGCAGCCCCATTCCTCAAGAACGGCATTCGCAAACCGAGCAAAGAGATCATTGTCGCAACTCTGCCCTTGACTGCTTTCCAAATTGGCGGGCACATCCTGAATTCTGACGCCATGTCTAAGATCCCGGTCTCCCTGGTTCACACTATTAAGGGTCTGAGCCCGTTGATGACGGTTTTTGCCTATCGCATCTTCTTCGACATCCGCTACAGCGTACCAACGTACCTGTCACTCATCCCTCTGACAGCCGGCGTCATAATGGCGTGCGCGGCGAGCACGACGACAAACTTCTTCGGCCTCCTCAATGCCTTTGGCTCGGCCGTGCTGTTCGTCACGCAGAATATCGTGAGCAAGAAGATATTTAACGAGGCGGCCAAAGCTGAAGCGGATGGTACGCCCGCCGGCCGACGCAAGCCAGACAAGCTCAATCTGCTGTGTTACTCCAGCGCGTTGGCGTTCTTGTGCACCGCTCCCATCTGGCTCTTCAGCGAAGGTTGGGCGCTAGCCAAGGACTACTACCAAGACGCTTCTATCACGCTTCGCGAGAAGCCTGGCTCGCTGGATCACGGAGCCTTGGCCGCGGAATTCGTCTTCAACGGGACCTTCCACTTTGCTCAATCACTGGTTGCGTTCGTCCTTCTCGGCATGACCAGCCCAGTCACCTACTCTGTCGCTTCGCTCATGAAGCGCGTGGCCGTCATCATCTTCGCGATCGTGTGGTTCGGCAATCCGATGACCTACATCCAAGGCGCAGGCTTCGCTCTCACATTCCTGGGCCTCTACCTCTACGACCGCACATCAGAGACAGACAAAGCCGACAAGCGCGCCAGGGCAATGGGCGAGTCCAAGCAACCGCTGTTGCCCATCAACGTCGGCGACGAGAAGAAGAACGACCCGGCGCCGCCAATGTACACCAACAGCCCTGTGGCCGTTGAAGACGGAGGGCGAATGTACGGTCCCGCGAGCGGGTTCGCTAACGGCGACCTGGGACCGGGAAGGACGAGATCTGGGAGCAGACCTAGTCCTGCGCCAAATGGGGCTCCGTACTCTCTGCCGCCGGGGACGAAAGCGGAGGAGACGTGGCGGCAGAACGACGTAGGCACTGCGGCGCAGGGCGTCGGTGTACGATAGACGCTTCTTTGTAGGTATAAGTAGCATTTACGTTGTTAATAAGCCAGTCCAAATGCATCATGACACCGATTTCGTCTGTTCGAATGCAAGGTCATGTGGCCTTGATCTTCTGGACGGTGGGTTCTGCGATTGCGCAAAGCCCATGCGCTGGATGTACGTGCACACGTTCTAGCCCTCGTTCCCCTGTCGACAAGCATGGTGGAGGTCCGCGCTATCTCCACGGACATCGAGATTCGGTCATAGGGCATTCGTTGTTGTGCTTCTCAAACACCATTTGTATCGCAGAGGCTGAGGCGTCTCCTGATTGTGGGGTAGTCAAAGCCTATATAGACACGGTGGAAAGGCAAAATGGCATGCGCCCAGTGGCACATTTTCAGCAAAACACAAGTGACGAGCGCCGCCTGCGATAAATTACATCACGCCCGAGGTGCACGCAGCGGATCCTGCCGAAGCGGTGCGTGCTAGTGAAGGGGAGGAAGTGTGGGCGTCGTGGGAGAGACAGCTTGGAGGGACATCGCCGCCGCGTGACGTGACTTGACACCCTGTCATTGTGTGCCGCTCCGGGTGGCTGCCACACAATTCCGGAAACCTGCAGCGTCCCGCTCTCGAGGATCATACCATGGCCTCGCTCTCCCCCCACGGCGATACTCGCCGTCCCGTCACCACCAACCGCTCGCCTACCGCCCCCACCGTCCTGACCATGAACGGCCATTTCGGCGCCGTCGGCGATGACCCGACCAAGGAGTCCTTCGAGCATGGCATCCAGGTCATCGACGAGGACAAGGTCTTCAACCCGGCCTTGCCCTCGTATTTGCAGCTGGAGCAGGTTACGAGATCTGGCTTTAATTACCACTTGATCTCGGTGTTTGGTAGCCAGAGCACCGGTAAGAGCACGCTACTCAATACATTGTTCGGCACGCAGTTTGGTGTCATGAGCGAGCAGGAGAGGCGCCAGACGACAAAAGGTATTTGGATGAGCAAGAACAAAAGGGAACATGTTGAAACTGCACCTGGGCAGAAGATGGCGGAGAACATTCTTGTCATGGACGTTGAGGGTACAGATGGTAGAGAACGAGGCGAGGACCAGGACTTCGAGCGCAAAAGTGCCCTTTTCGCGCTTGCCACAAGCGAGGTCTTGATTGTGAACATCTGGGAGCACCAAGTTGGCCTGTACCAAGGCGCAAACATGGGCTTGCTCAAGACCGTCTTCGAAGTCAACCTGCAGCTGTTCCTGAAGGATGCGAAGAGCGTGCCCCGAAGCTTGCTATTTTTCGTGATCAGGGACCATCTCGGAACTACGCCTTTGGACAATTTGAAGAACACGCTGCTCCAGGATCTCTCGCGCATCTGGTCGTCCCTCTCGAAGCCCCCTGGACTCGAGAAAAGCAAAATTGACGACTACTTCGACTTCGCTTTCGTCGCCCTGCCACACAAGATTCTCCAGCCCGAGAAATTCCAAGCCGAGGTGCAGAAGCTCGGTTTGCGTTTCAGGGAGGGTTTCAAAGATCCGAAGAGGGCTGGCTTGGTTGACGAGTCCACCGAGGCAATCCTCCTGCCCGAGTACCATCGCAGAATCCCCGCCGACGGCTTTCCCATGTATGCGCAGGGCATCTGGGAGCAGATTGATAGCAACAAGGATCTTGACCTACCTACACAGCAAGAGCTTCTTGCGCAGTTTCGATGCGATGAGATTGCGAAGGAGGTACTTGTGGCTTTCGACGCAATTGTTACACCTCTGGAGGAGCAACAAGCGACAGCCGTCGCTGCGGGCACACCTACTATCCTTGCGTCTTTGGGACAAGCCATTGCGGGAGCACGCAAGGCCGTCCTTGCCGATTTCGAGACCGAGGCGAGCCGCTACCACAAGGGCGTGTTCAAGGCGAAGCAAGGCGAGCTCGCCAGCAAAGTCGATGGCAGACTCAAGGCTCTGTACCAAGGCCAGCTCAGCGCGGCTCACAAGAGCGGCGTTCCCGAGTTCAGCGAGGCAGTCACACTTGCGGTCAAGGCTGGGCAGAAGAAGGGCGGAAGCTACGATTTCTACAAGATTGTTTCTACTGAGAAACAAAAGTCGTTGGAGAAGTTCGAAAAGGAAGCGAAATCCTCGCGCATTGAGGGTACGCCGTGGAGCGACTACGCTCAGCAGCTCAACCTTTACCGCAAAGAACTGGATGAGGTCAGCACTAGACTGCGCAAAGATGAGATGCGTCGCCTGGCGACAAGATCCGAGCGCTGGGTTCGGTCGCGGCTCGGTGAGCTCGTGGGTTTGGAGTTCAACAAGCTTGGCTCCGGACGTGGCGGCTCAGGGGCCCCGGCGGAAGGCGAGAAGCCAGCAACTGAGAAGGACCTGTGGGACCGTATCTGGGGCGTTTTCACCGAAACCGTATCTCACGCCGAGACTCGATTCACAGACCGTGCGCGTAGCTTCGATGCCAGCCCTGACGAGGTTGAAGTTGGCCTTTGGCGTCTGCGAAGGAAGTCCTGGGGTGCTTTGCGCGACAAGATTGACGAAGAAGTCATGGAAGGCAACCTCATGCTGAAACTCCGCGAGAACTTCGAGGACAAATTCCGCTACGACGAGGAGGGCGTCCCGCGCATCTGGAGGCCGACTGACGACATCGAGGGTCTTTACACGAAGGCGCGCGAGAGCACTCTCGAGCTCATCCCCCTGCTCTCTCGCTTCAGGTTGATGAGCACTTCCGCGCCGCCGCCCCTCGATGCGTGGATTGGCACGCCGCCGCAGAACATCACTGCTGCAGACGAGGAGGATTTGAATCCGATCGGAGGCGTTGATGAAGAGGAGGGCAAGACACTCGAGGAGGAGATGACTGTCCTTGGCGATGCGAAGCGCCAGGATCTCGCCACAAGATTCAAGAAGACGGCCGACGGTGTCTACGTTGAGGCCAAGCGGAGTGCCATCGGCGGTGTCGCCCAGGTGCCGCTCTACTTCTACGGCCTTCTGCTGGCGTTGGGCTGGAACGAGATCGTCACTGGTGAGAAGCCCTCGGTATCCCTCAACTTTGCTTTCAACAATGCTGACATTTCTCTGCTAGTCCTGCGCAACCCCGTCTATTTCATCTTTTTGATTCTTGCGGGTGTAGCCGCCTACGTGACCTACACGCTCAATCTCTGGGGACCAATCCTGCGAATGACGAACGCAGCTAGTTCACAAGGTTTGGAGATCTTCAAAGAAAAGCTGCGCGAGTTCCTCGAATCCACCGACACCGGCAGGCAAGCAGTCGGCATGTCCGCAAAAGGATCATACGGGTACGTTGAATCGTTAGCTCAGTGATTCATGGATCGCAATACTGATATCTCTTCTTAGCATGGACACACTGAACAGCAACGGCACGACCAAGACAAAGGCGTCAGCCAAGGATGATGACGACGTTGACGAGATTTGAGCGAGCATTAAGCATTCACAAGCGGATACCTATTTGTGTAGTCGAGGTTTGTATACAGGTGTCAGACAGAAAACAACGGCAAATCCATTCTTCCAACGTTCGACTCTTCCGTCACAACTCCCTAATCTCTTGTTTCTCTTTCTCGTCCACCATGCTCTCACCGTACAGCGTCTCATCCAGACTGATCGCCTCCTGATCTCTTGTCGGAACCGGACCAGTCTCAGCGCGATCCATCTCATTCACCACATCGGTCCTTCGAGTGAACCTGCGAGCACGGCAGCACCAAATGCTCCCTTGCAAGAAGGTAAGCAGCCACAGCACCATGCTGAGCAAGTCAAAGGCGATCGCAGCTTTCATGCCATCCACCAACTTCGCTTCGTCTTCCGCAGCCAGCGCACCGCTACCATCGAGGTAATTGCTCCCATAAACACCAGCCAGCGCCGCCCAAAGCACGCACAGCACAAGGTCCCAGATGACCCACGCCGCCCGCTTGACCGTCACAAAGCAGTGGAATCCGACGGTCAGTACGGACAGGATGCCGACGACCTGCGCGTAGATTTCGTTCGTTATGGGCGTGTAGGCGCGGTTGCTCCGGTAGTCAAGCTCGCTGCCGTAGAGGCCGATGGCGATGACGGCGGTGGAGAACTGAATCGTACGAAGAGTTGCGCGCGCCATGATGCCGGTGTAGCCGCCTTCGTGCCAGTATTGTTGGAGCGAGGCGCGCTTTGGATTCGGAGCTTTAGGTGTTCTGCGCGCCATGTTCTCGTTGAGTTGTCGTGGACCTTTTCGTGTTGCACGCAGTGCCGAAGTGTGCTCGGCTGGTTTTGTCGATCGAATTGCCGATAGCTTCAACAAGTTGGCGTACGGCGATTGCACTGCGCAGTGCTTTGGACGGGAGATAGTTGACAGAGAAAGTAAAGAATTGATAGCCAGACACGCGGTTGGCGTGCTTTTGTGCATTGACAGTGAAACTACAACAAATGCCGACGAACTCCTGCCGTTTTGCGTCGGCGCGCTAAGCTCGCCGTATTCCATACGGCCATTAAGCCAGCCGTACAGTAACTCAACCGTATCGAATACGCCAGCCCTAACAACGAAGTATTCATAGCACGCTTAACCTCAACGGCAATGTTTGTGACGATTTGGCGTCCGAAGATACTCCTGAAGTGAGCCGTCAGGCTTGGGTACAGTCCATGGTACATCATGGCAACTCACACACGCTTGTTCCCCCTTTCCACTGAGGGTGAGAAACATGGAGCGAGATCTTGAGATTCCGTCTCGATCGCTTTCACTTTCACCAACACTTACGCGACTACCTTCGTACGTAACATTGGCTCCCGAGAACACCGGCGCCACAGTCGGTGTTGACCTCAATAGCAACGTGGAAACATCGGATGCTTTGGGTATCGGCGTACGCAACGACGGCCGAGTTGACGTGAACTGCCACGCTCCACTGGGCCGACGGCTTTCGCGCCTGCTCGACAGCGAAGAACCTCACCTTGCCGATACCACAAGCCTGCAAAGCTACTCGGATCGATACGCAAAACCACCTGCGCCCAAGCTCAACATCGTGATCCAGATCGCTGGAAGTCGAGGCGACGTCCAACCATTCGTGGCACTAGGATGCGCTCTGAAACGCGGTCATGGCCATCGGGTCCGCATTGCCACCCACGCTGCCTTCGAGAAGTTTGTCCGTTCAACAGGACTCGAATTTTACCCATTAGGAGGCGACCCTACGGAGCTCATGGCGTACATCGTCAAGAACCCTGGTCTGATCCCCAGTTTCGCAAGCGTGAAAGCCGGCGACATTGGACGCAAACGGAGGATGCTCGCCGAGATGCTTCACGGGTGCTGGAGGTCTTGCATCGAACCAGACGAGCAGACTCAGCAGCCTTTCGTTGCTGATTCTATCATCGCCAACCCTCCCAGCATGGGCCATGTTCACTGCGCCCAAGCATTGTCTATACCTCTTCACATAATGTTTACGATGCCCTGGAGCACCACCCGAGCCTTTTCTCATCCACTTGCTAATCTCAATTATTCCGCACAAACAGTGCCAGCAGTTGCGAATGCACTGTCTTTCGGAGTCGTTGAGTTCATGATGTGGCAAGGGTAGGGTTGTCGAACCTCATGGAGCAATACGATGGTCGCGACATAAGCTGACAGGTTCATCCACAGTGTTGGTGACATTGTGAATCGCTGGCGGTCACAAGCCCTAGGTCTCGAGCCTATCCCAGAATCCGAAGGCCCTAGATTACTGGAGCGTCTCCTTGTCCCGCACACCTATTGCTGGTCTCCAGCATTGGTTCCGCGACCATCTGATTGGCCTCAGCACATAGGTGCGATATATACAGCATCGTGGGACGCATTCATTCGGCTAACAACCGATCATCAGATGTTTGTGGATTCTTCTTTCGCGAGCCTCCCTCATACGAACCGCCAGCCGACCTTGCTGCTTTCCTGAGTCATGGATCTCCACCTATCTACATTGGCTTTGGCAGTATAGTGATCGACGACGCCCAATCTTTGACGAAAATGGTTCTGGAAGCCATCCGTGTCACAGGAGTTCGTGCTCTGATCTCGCGAGGATGGAGTAATCTTGGGCAGGACTTAAAGTCAGACGACAACATCTTCTTCCTGGGCGACTGTCCGCACGAGTGGCTGTTTAGCCGCGTAAAAGCTGTCATACATCATGGCGGTGCTGGTACCACTGCCTGTGGCTTGCAGAATGGAGCTCCTACTTTCATTGTGCCTTTCTTTGGGGAGTAAGGATGCCTCTTCCTATGCATCACAGACGACATTCGCTGACCACTCCTAGCCAACCCTTCTGGGGCAACATGGTAGCTTCGGCCGGTGCTGGACCACCGCCCATACCCTACCACTCGTTGACTACCGAGGGTCTTGCATCAGCCATCACACATTGTCTCGATCCAACTACCAAGTCCGCTGCGCAAATGGTCGCCGCGAAGATGAAGACAGAATCCGGGGTGGATGCCGCCGTCAGCTCATTCCACGCTCATTTGCCCCAAGACATCCACTGCCAGATGCTTTCTGACCAACCCGCTTGTTGGATCTACAAGAAGCATCGCAGAGAGATCATGTTATCGAAGAAGGCAGCTGCAACATTAATCCAGGCATCGATCATCAAGCCAGAGCAACTTTCTCCGTAAGTCCCGCTCTCCCTCTGGCGAATCCGTCCAAAGACTGAACTCATATCCTCGTTCAGCTTCCGATCCAACCCTTTCCACATCGACCCCAAGCGCCTCGACCCCATAACAGCAATCCTCTCCGCCTCCCTCCAAACCGCCGGCTCCATCGGCCAAGCCGCCATCAAAATGGCCTCCGACCCCTACCAAGCCTACAAATCCTCCAAAGCCCAACAAACCAGCACGTGCAGCGCCCAAACGCCAACCAGCGCCTCCCTCCCCCTCGACCCTTCCAACCCCCCTCCCGACCTCCCACCTCACCTCGCCAGAACCCTCGCCAAAACAACCTTCCACAGCACAACCCGCCTCCTCCTTACGCCCGTCAAAGGCCTCCTCCTCGACCTCCCCCTCGCGCTAACCGAAGGCCTGCGCGCCCTGCCCCAACACTACAACGACACCTCCTTCGCCGGCCACGCGCCGATCACAGACTGGAAATCAGGCGTGGCCGTGGGCGCGGCATCCTTCGCGCGAGGCGTCCGACAGGGCGCGACGGACGGGTTCGCGGCGGCGTTCGCGGGCAAGAAGCGCGAGGGCGCGCGCGGGGTGGCGAAGGGGGTGGGCGTCGGGGTCGTGGGTTTCGGGGCGAAGACGGGCGCGGGCGTCGTGGGGTTGGTGGCCTATCCTTGTCAGGGGGTTTGGAGGAGTTTGTATGCTGCTACGCATAGGAGGAGAGGGGACTTGGTGACGGCGGCGAAGGTTGTGGAGGGGGAGTGGAGTTTGAGGGATGGAGGGGAGGAGGGGGATGAGGTGGTTAGGAGGTTTTTGAAATGGCGGGCTGGGTCTGAAGTGTAAGATAGCCTTAGGTCAGGCTGAAGGAAGCGTGATCCGTGTCATCTGGTGCACAAGGGACGAGTTTGTTAGGAAAGAACAAGCAAATTTTCCATTATTTCCTCTCTGCACATTAACTACGATCGAGACAATCGATTCAGTGATTATGGGGGCAAATTCCACCATGGATGAGTATGCCTCTGGACAAAGTGTTGAGCAAGAAGTGAAGGGAAGAAACAAGAAAGAAAGGGAAAATTAGGGGCAGAGACAAATATTCTCTGGAAATGAGCATAGAAACCGCAGTGACCGCCGAATTGATGCAACTTTTAGGAGCTTCCCGGAAGCTTTCTTAGCCAGAGGATGAGATACCCGTCCAATCCAACAGCTTGAGGTAGACTCCTGGCCCAAGCTAGCTTGAGATGTAGAAAGCAACGAGTTCGAGGATCAATCTTGGGAGCCGCAACCCTTTGTAAATTGTCGACACAATGCGAGATGGTGTGAAGGATGGGCTTTTCTGGCAAGCAGGTTGATGCAATTCCAGGGAAACGCAATAAGTAGCTCGCAATGAACTATTGTTGCATGATGCTGCGAGATTGACTTAGCGGTAGCTACTGTTGCGGCCCATGCCGATGAAGCCACGGTCATGGTTGTTGTACGGGCGAGGGCCCATGTCGAGTGCCGGCTGCTCCGGGTAGCGGCCATTGGTGCGGCTCAGTCCAGCCGGCGGGCCAGGGCGAGTGACGAAAGCAGGGTTGCTGCACAGCATGGCGACGCGAGAGCCATACTTGGAGCCGCGAAGAGAGACCATGTGCTTGCGGATGTGAGCTGCAACAACTTCGCGACGCTGCGGATCGGCGTTGGCCAGAATGTACTGGATCAGGTAATTTCCAAACTGATCACCAGCAATGTCGACGAGCGGCATGCGCGGACGGTCAGGGCGAGCCTCGCAGACCACGTCGAGGTAACGATCAAGGAACTCCGAGCCGCCAATCTTGAGGCACTTCTCGATGACCTTGGAAGCAAACTGGTCCATGCTGTATTCCGTCGCGAAGCGCAGGACATGATCAACAGCACGGGTACGATCCGGGAGAGAGCCGTGCTCGCAGATGTGCTGGATGCACCAGTTGCCGAACTGGCCATGAGCGACGACATCGATACTGGCAAGCACTTCATTGATGCACGGGCGCTTGTCATCTTCAAGGCAGTTCTCGAAGATGTTCTGGACGACAAGGCTGCCAGTCTCACCAAGCGCGACTTCGTGCCACATACCGCGAAGAGCCTCGTTGACGTACTTCATGATCTGCGGCGGGGAGCCACTCCAGCGGAGCTCGAATAGCTTCTGCCAGACATGGCATGCGTAGCGGTGGATGACGGTCTCCGGGATGCGACGCAGCAGCTCGTGGACCATGATTGACTTGTACTCCTCAGGCACGCTGTCAAATGCCTTCTGGACGACATGGCATCCGAAAGCATCCATGCTGAGGTTCAAGGTGTTGCCACGGATAGCCTGGGCAATGGAGACGATCTGGTCCGGCGTACCGTGCTCGAAGCAGCGCTGGACAAGGAAGTTGCCGAAGCGGTTGATCATGAGCGGGTAGGCTTGATCAATAATCGCCTGCACGATCTCGAACTTCTGCTCGGGGGTGCCGACCTTCAGCTTCTGCTGGAGGAAGATGGAAGCCTGCTGGTCGTTGTTGCAGACAATCTTGTCGACGATGTAGCGCCAGTTGCAGCTCATGTTGCGGTCCAGCAGACGGCGGTAGTTGAGAGGCTCAACAGTGCTCATGTAGTGCTGGGTCGTCGGCTGCTGCGTAGCAACAGCCTGCCACTGTCCAGTGAAGTCGGAGGCGGTCGGCGACAGCCTGGTGCCAATTGGCGCCTGGATCGGCTGCGCGTGTCCGCCATCCTGCTGACCGTAGATCTGGCTGAGCTGGGTCGGGTTGAAGGTCTGGTTGAAAGGGGTGACCGGGGGAGTCAGTCCAGTGCGACGCGCCGGGCGCGCGGCGTAGGAGGACGGTGGGCGGCTGAAGGTAACCGAGGCCGGAACGTCACTGACTCGTGTTAGTAGAGTCATTCTGGTGGGTTACCTCGAGGGCACTTACGTCTGACTGGCAAAGAAGGGCGGCGGCGCCAGTGACCCGCTCTGGAATCCTCCATTCAGCGCAAGAGCGTGCTGCTGAGAGTTGAGGTCGAGCGGACTAGTGCGCCTAGAGTCGTGGGCAGTGACACTGGTCTGGGCGGCACCGAGGGAGACGAAAGGGAGACCACGAGTCGCAGGCAAGAAAGGGTTGCCAGCGGGCTGCTCAGCGGCCTGACGGAGGCGGGCCTGAGAAAGCTCAAGTTCCATCTGCGCCATGCGCTCAGTGGCAAGCTCAAGCTGCCTCTTCATGTTCTCCATCAGGGAGGTATCGTTGCTGTCGGATGTAGTGGTACTGCCCGCTGGTGGAGTGTTGGCGAAAGGGTCGGTGGCCTGGGAAGAGCTGTCGTCTTCGAGCGGGACGCCGCCGTCGTGCTTGATGTTCTGCTGTTCGTTGAGCTTCGCCATGAGTTCGCCGAGGACGTCGTGTTCTTCTTGGGTGTTGTTGTTGTTCTTCTGCAAGGTACGAATGAGCATGGTGGTGGGCAAGGGTAGTGTGTATGATGGTCGGTATTTACCTTCGGAGACTCGCGTGGGAGCTTGTTGACGAGTTTGGAAGTGGTGAGAGGGAGTGGCAAATTAGTAGTCGAGCGCTTCATTTCAACCTGCATGATCACATGTCAGCGGTGTCGCGTTTGCGGTGAAGTGAGCGTCGAGCGCGTCACTGACATTCGGAATCGCCGAAGCGCCCTCATCGCGGTGGATATCGAAGGCGCGCGCGTTCTTCTTCTGCGGCGAAGTCATCCTCGATGGAGTACGTACGGGTTGCTGAAAGGTGGTGCGGTCGCGCAAACACAGCCGAGTGGTGTGATCGCGCTAGAATGCGGATGGTAGACGAGCAGACGGTGACGGTTGCAAAGGAGCGTATGGGTGAGGGAAGACGTGAAAGGAGCGTGGGCGCGCGACGCGACGGAAGAGTGTGAGGTTGCGACGAGGTGCAGGCAGGTCAGGAGGGAAGGTGGGAAGTTGCAGCCAGGCCGTGACTGCCTTCACGTGCCACGCGATCCCAAAACGTTCTTTCGACTTCACTCGATGCGCAGCTCCAGCAGGCGGTCCGGTCCGCAGACAGGCAATGGCTTTCACGTGCTCGAAGTGAAGATGAACTGGCTAGTATTGGGTGTCACATCATTGGCAAAGCATTACTGCTTTCGACCATGTTGCCTCTGCATCCGGCACAGCAGCAGCAAACGCCGTCGTCGATTGCCTTGTTGCCTGGTTAGCAGAGGTGTGTGTGAAGTGAGGGAAAGCGCCGGGGGCAGTCGGGGGATCGGGGAAGCGAGCCGGTGACCAAAAGAGGTAGTAACAAGATATGCATTCGCCACACTTCTTACAATGAGAACCGTTTCAATACCATCTGCCCGTAAACAAGGGTATATCGCTGTAAATGCTCGTATGCGTTGACTCCTCGCCATGCAATGTACTTCCATATCACTAGTCACATCATCTCGGTGGCTGCGAGCGATGTCAGCCATCAATCCGCAGCTTCACTTCAGGTTCAGTGCCGTACCATGCCGCTGCCGGGCCCAACCAACGCCCGCTGCTTGCCGATCCAACTCTTTGGCTCCTGTCGCCTTCTACCAAGCGTCACGCCGTTATTCTGAAGGCGAGCCGACAGGTCGTACCAAGCCGACGCCATCAAGCGGTTCTCGCGCTGCAGAATGGCCATGTCAGGCGTCAACGCGCTGGTCTGCGGCTGCTTAGAAGCGGCATCGAGTTGCTTGCGGAGCTCGAGAATCCTAGTCTCCTGGTCCTGTGCCAGCTGTCGTGCCTTCTGCTTCTCCTCGTCGTTATTTTGCAAAGTACGCTTTTCTTCCTCGAGGGCATCAGTGCGCTCCGCCGCTTGCTTGAGGCGCGTGTCGGAGGCCTCAAGTTGCTTCTCGAGCAACGCCACCTTCTCGGCCCAGTGCTTGCTCTCGTCCGTCTTCGGCGTCGAGGGCACCTTGGGCTCCGCCTCGCTGGCAGTGATCTCGCGGTTCATGTCTTTCTTCGGAACCACATCCTCGTCGTCGAGATTGTGATCCTGTAGCTTCTGGCGCAGCTCCTCAATAGCCTCATGGTCGCGCTCGTGTCGCTCGCGAGCAGCCTCCAGCTTCTGCGAGAGGACGCCAGAGTCGTAGACAGCGTGCTTCCTCATAGTGCTCAGCTCGTTGATCTGGTACTCCTGGTTGCGAATGAGCCCGCGCTTCTCGATAATTTCCTTCTCCAAGCTGGTCTGAACCTGCTTCATGCGCTCGAGCTCCTCGAGCTTCTCGTTCGCCTGCTTGAGCTCGTCGCGAAGCGTGCCGTTCAGCCGCTCCTGCTCCTGCAAGGCTTGGATCTTCTTCTTGAGGTTCTCATTAGCCCGAATCTTCTGGGTCAAGTCCTCGTTCTCCGCCTTGAGCATCTGAAGATCATCACGTAGCTTCTGCCCGGCCTCTGCGTCGTCCTTGTACTTCTGAATCTGCCGCTCGTACTTCTCCACCGCATTCCGCGAGTTCTGCAGCTGCGTCTCGAGATCATCAATATAAGCCCGGTCGTTGTCCGCCTGCCGCTGCAACTTCTTTACCGCATCCCCACCATCCCCCTTCCTCCCCTTGCTATCAATATCGTCCCTATACGCATCAAACGCCTCCTTCAACCGATCCTTGTCCTGCCTCAGCTCCTGCAATTGCCTCTGCGCGACCTCATGGCTCGCCTGCAACTTATCAATCGTCGCCTGCGCCTGCAGCAGCTCCTCCTCCCTCTCCAGCAACGGATCACTGTACAACCCCTTTCCCCCATTCGCCCTTCCCGCCTCCTCCACCACCCCCTCCGCCTCACTCTGATACGCCGACTCCTCCCCCCTCCCGGACTCCCCCAGCTCCTCCCCCGCCTGCTCGCTCTCCTCCATCGCCCTCAGCTCCCCCGCGATCGCCATCGCCCTCTCCCGCCCCAACCCCATCAACCTCGGCGCCATCCTCTGATTCGACTCCGGGCTCGTCATCGCCGCGCGGATGATCGCCATCAGCAACCGCTCCAAATCCCGCACCGAGCTCTCCGCCGCGATGGCCTTCAGGTCCGGCCCGCGCGCGCCCAGCGTCTCCGCGCCGCGGCACACGTCGCGGAAGTACAGCGCGACCTGCTTGTCGACGTGCTTGAGGTTCTGCCAGCGGCGCGTCCAGTCGTCGGCCGGCGAGACGGCGGGCTCGGGCAGGGAGCCGGCGAAGTAGTCGGCGTCGATGTCGCGCAGGATGGCCCAGAGCGCGCGGCCGTCGGAGAGGTCGCGCCAGGCTTCGACGCTGCCGACGTCGCTGAAGGAGCGCACCCATTGCAGGAGGCTCTCGCCGAGGAGGTCGAGGCTGCTGTCGTCTTCCATTTTTTTGGTTTCTTTGGGGAGGTGGAGGGGAAGTGGGTGGTGGGCGGTGAGGGAATTACTTGTGTGGTGCTCTCTCCAGAGCACCACCGGTTTCGTCGTCTGGGTGCTCGCTAGAGCTGTTGTCGGGCGTGAGACGTGAAGTCCAATCGCACGTGAGAGCCCCGTGATGGAGCTGGGACGACTGAGCGGGCGGAACTCGGCTGTTCCGAGGCTGACTTGCCCATCACCTCCAAACGCCGTAGCTCAAAGTACAATGTACAAGTGTAACATTTCACAATACAATAACGGTATAAGGGGATGAGCATTACTGGTGACTTGGTGTCAAAACAAGCGTCGAATAATTAGTGCTGCCGTTAAATAAGCCAACCCGATCCACGGGTCCTTCGTCTCGTCGCGTTCGTAAGCTGTATCGAGGCAGACCAGACCAGATCAGACCCAGATGGGTACTGTACAAACCCGATCCCAGCAGGCCTAAAGTCCCTCGCGATGCAAAACAAAGGAAACCCTTCCCACCATTAATAAAGCAGAAACCACGCTATGCTTCTAACCACGACTGGTATCCTCTCGTTCTGTCTCGCTCAATCACGTGTGTGATTAAGCGTTCGTCACTGCTTCGTTCATCTTTCATCGTGACCCTCAGCCCGCTAGGGTCGGTCGGTGTATCTCGTCGAGCGACGCATGCTCCATTACCCTGCCTACTCATCCGTCTCGCTCTAGAATCTCCTCGCAGCTTCGGCCGAAGTTACGACCGGCGGCAGCGGACACCTCGACTGCGGCGTTGTGATCTCGCCCAGAGGTGGCAGCGAAGGCGCAGAACGCGGTGTGTAGACTGCGCCGGCCTGGCAGCTGCGAGCGCTGTCCGCGCGGTGTCTGAGCGAGGAGCCCGCGCCAGGCGAGCTGCCGCCGCTGTTCCTGCGCACCATGCGAACTTGCTCGGGCGAGATGGAGGCCGGCATGGGATGGGAGACTTGGGGTAGGCTGTGGTTGTGCGTGTGCGTATGCGAGTAAGCGTGGCCGAGCGCGGGACCGCTGGAGACGGAACCGGGCGAGGTGCTGGACCTGCTGTCTGCGACTGCGACGACGCCGGTGGAAGCAGAGGTGTTGTTTTGGCCGGCGAGGTGGAAGACGGGGACGTTGGCGCGCTGCGCCATCTCGACTTCGCCGATTTGCCAGTGCATTGCTTCGGCCGCCCGCCAGGGGAGCGCCATCTCTTTGGAGATTTTCTCCCACATGTCTTTCTTGAATCTAGTGGTCCGATGTTAGTAATAGTCCCGTGGATCCTAGAGCCCGGCAGTCCATACCTCTCGTAAAGCCTAGCGAGCTTGTTCTTTTTCTCCTCATCCCACTCTGATCGACGCTCGAGGTAGTTCTGGAATCGAAGGCGACAGCTAATCGCACTGCGACCCGGCAAGTGCTTCGAGATGTCTTCCCACTTCATTCCATTGCCGCGCAGCTCGATGATGGAAGCATCCTCGTCGGCGGTCCACTTTGACTGCTTCTTCTTCGCAGGTGACGCCGCTGGATGGGGAGGAGCTAGGCGCTTGTTGCTCGTGCCGGTATGCGTTACGGGTATCGACGCGAACCGAGGATCGGGCATGCCATTGGGAACGTATCCAGGGTAGCTTGTCGCCGCTGGCGGGTAGTGCTGCGGATGAGGCACGTACGACTGGTGGTACTGCACAGCCTGCATCGGGTGGTAGTAAAGTGGGCTTGAATAATGTAGTTGAGCCTGGACTGGAGGCGGTGTCTGTTGAACGCTGTGTTGTATACTCGATTGTTGTCCAGGATAGGGAGCAGGCGCACCAAAGGATGTCACCGTTGAGGCCTGTGTTGATGTAGTGGCGTTGTCTCTACCGACGCTGCTGCCACTGGAGTTCCTAGAAGATGTACTCGCGTTTCCCGGTGATGCCGGACCGCTGGGCCTCTCTAGGAGCGTGTGGATATCCACTTTGCCGGTTACTGCTGGCTTAGAATAGCCAGAAGTCAACCTGAGGGTCGGTGATGTGAGCAGTGATAAAGGTGTCGTTAATGTTCGTGCCGCTTAGGGTATTAAGTGAGGGTGTCAGTCGTCCAATGGAGCGTTGTATCGTACGGAGTCAGGCGGATAATTATCTTCCTGACGATCACTGCTTATTTTTGACGATCCGATGCGGCAGGGCCTGTCGTTTTGTAGAGCGGACGGCGAGCGGCGATTGGACTAAGGCTGAAATGAACCTCCAACGACGTGAGACGATTTGATGAACGCGTGTCGTCAGAAACAGGCCAGGATTCAGCGGGACAGCCCTATCCTAGTAGAAGCCAAGTCCTGAAACGGCAGGTTAATGAGGATGTTGGTCACGATCAAGGCTCCCAAGTCAGCAAAGGCAAGAGGTGGCCGAGGCTGTTGTAAGGCTTATGGTCGAGTGTACTTCCAACTGGCGGTCGGAAAACCCAAACTTGACGTAACACTAGCTCACGAGATCACGGGGCAGTATGGCAACGGTGAGAAGGGCTCTAAGGCGACGACAGGGTTGGCGGCATGGGACAGCAATTGATGTGCAGGCGCGCCAGGCACGGGAGCAGCCTCCCTGCGCGTGAAGTGGGTACCGTTGCATGGCATACCGTGCGTGATGTGGCGGCGCCCGTAAGGATGGCGACAACCCCTTCCCAAGCTCAGACAAAGGCAGGAGGTGCAAGGGGTGAAACGGCGAGCGTGCATTGGTGACAACACCTCTACCAAGCATGCAAGTTTGGGAATTCGAGGATAGCCAGCACACACCGGTGGGGAATTTGTTCGGCTGACGGGTGGGCGAACTGCTGGAGCAGGGCTAGCCCTCTCTCTCTAAACAGCGGTTCGATCTCTGACCGGGATCTGAGCTCCAAGTAGAATGACAGGGTCGGCTAAAACAACCGGCAGGGCCTGATGCACCACTGTAGCGGGCGATCCACGCTCATGCACATACGCCACAAGTCTGTGACGTCGGCATGTTACTGTGGACCGAGTTTCTTTACACCGCAAACGCAGCAAAGCAATAGCAGGTGCGACCCTAAGTTTGCGGTGCCAATGACCGGGTGTCTGCGAGTGGAGTGACGTGGTAAGACACGGCTTGACTCAAGGCGGAGAGGTGACCGCCAACGGCCGTGAGAAGCGGTGAAAAAGCCCTGCAATTGGTGCGGGCGAGCTTCGAGGGAACGGGAGCTAAAGCTGTGTGGTTGCTGTCAGGTTCTGACAGAAACAGGCGTGGTGATCTGGCACAGCTTCAGAACGCAGATCTGCGTGCGGCATGCACGCGTCGAGCCCTTGCGGCAGCCGGACGCTCGCGGTGGTCATTATGTTATGGCACAGGCGAAGGCGTCGCCGAGGGGAGGAATGGTCGCGAGGATGCCCAACGCAGCCACTGTCAGGATGGTGCGAAGAGTGACCGACTGCCACCATCTTCAGCACTCGGGCTGCCAAACAGTGCAATTTCCCTCAAGGATTGGAGATCGGAATGCAGATGCAGGGGACTTAGCGGTGAACTGCCGGAGAAAACGTCCGGTAGCGAGCGGAGAGCGAAGTTGGAGGGTGCATGCACTGACGTCCAGGAAAGCTCTGTAACACGAGAGACGTGAGGGCCAGATCGTGCCTGGCTCGTGAGTGACGCGTGGTTCGTAAGCCATACCTTACCTTACCCTATTTTATGATCCCGGCTGCCTCGGAATGCTGTCTGTTTTGATGATGCCTGGGCCCAAGGATGCGCAATGTCCTCCTTGTCTCGAGTTCGCCCGCTCGAGGTCGGCGCGGGACAACAATGGCATTCTCGCGCACGTCGCGGGTAGGCGCCGGCGGTGAAGGCTCTCGACGTGCGAGACTGCGACGGGATCGGCAAAGCCGTTGGTATTGCCAGGGATGCCGGCCTGCACGCAAGTCATGTCCGGGGTCTAGTGCATGCGGGAGACGCACAGATCTCGCGTTCACGAGATTGGCAAGGTCCACCGGAGTCTGCATACTGTACATAGAGTTGTCCGGAGCAGAAAGGCGAGGCTGGCAAACGGCCGCCGTCGCGCGCGTGCCAGATGGGATGAAGGTACGCGGAGCCGAGAGTGACCTCACTGTGTTTCGCAGCGGACGGTAGAGCCCGGCAGAGCACACGACGGCGGTTTGGACGTCGGACTGGCTATGCCGGCGCACTGGAGACGGCAGCCTGCGGTGGCTCGTCAGGCAGGCTCCATCGGTTAATAAACGAACGCCCTGTGGATGCACGGCGGAAGTGTCATTAACGTTAATCAAGCGAGCCCTCACGTCTGACCAGGGAGTACCGCTGGCGGCTGCAGGCGACGAGCATCAATCACTATTCATCATCCTTCGATTCATCGAGCAACAAGCAACGGCCAAGGCGCAAAGCCACGCAGCAGCACGGCAGGGTCGAGAAGGGCGCTGCAGCTGATGCACCTCTAGGATGGTGGTGGATGCATTTCCCGGGCGGCGCATGCGGCGGGAGGAGCGCCAAACATGTTCACGAGCGCGCTTCCTTGTCGCTGTGCAGGGAATCGCCTCTTAGCCGTCCACGTCGCCCGAGCGGTGAAGCCCGTGAGCGTCGTGGCGCCGTCCATCGATGCTCGATCGCCAGGCGCCGCATCCGCCCGCAGCGGCGTCGTTCGTGCTATGGCCCCCGTCGTTCATATTAGGTGACGACGCGACAAGGTATGCTGTCGCCGGCTTTCGCGTGTACAGTCTGGACGCCATGTGCGCTGGAGGCTGTCTGGCTGTATGCGCGGGAGATCGCAGCGATTGCTCGCCGCTTGGTTCTCGCCTCATGCCGGGCGACATCATGCCGAGTCTGGCCACAGGGCGGAAGACACTACGACACCAGCAACGCGCTCCATCCTCGACGGTGTCTTGGGTGTCCCAGCACCGCTGCATGCCCAACATCCTATGACGAGTTACTCCACGATTGCCCCGAGCGAACTGGCCATCTTCACAACATCTCCAGCCTCTCCAACGCGTTCTAGAACACCGCGCTGCTCGACGTCTTGGCGCGAACTTCAGCCGACTCCCGCATCAACAGAGATGGTGAATTACTCGTGTGACAGCGTGTCTGGCACCGCCTGCTCCAAGGCTCCAACCTCGCAACTGCGACGACGTGATACGACGACAGCTCCCGCGACTGAAATTACGCGGCATTTAATTTGCCCCGCCGATCCAGCACCGCCGCGCGACCGGGAGGCGGGCTGTGTGTGAAACGCCGGCCTCGACGTCCTTTGCGCCGCACGAGCGCCTGCCTGGCCGTCGTGCCGATCGACCACCACGACAAACCGCCTTCCAGAACAATCGTCCCGCAACATCTCCGTTTCGAAGGCCCGACGCCGACGCTGCCTCAGCAAGCACAGTCAGCAACACTGACGCCGCACTCCGCGGAGTCCACGCGCTCAAACGGCACCATGGCCACCGCACAGGACATTCCCCTGCTGGTCGTGTCGGAGAACTCGTCTTCGGAGCGCCGCGTCTCGCCCTCGTGGACCATTGCTCAGCTCAAGAATCGTCTCGAGCCTGTGACCGGCGTGCCTGCGACGTGTCAGAAGTTGTCCCTCAAGATTGGCTCGCAGCCTGCGCAGCCGATCGAATCTGCGGATGAGGATGCCACTCTGCTGTCGGCGTGGCCGCTGCAGGCGTACGCTGAGATCAAGGTAGGTGCAAATTCGCAGTCATTCAGTGATCGATGTCCTGTAGCCTTCGTAAAGTGTGAGAGCTTGCCAGACCCTTCTGATCATAAAGGAGGTGATGGTTGTCGATACTATAAGCAATGCGGCATAAATCCCACGCTATGCGTCTGCAGGCGTGGCCGCCTGAATCAGACTGCCTGAGCCTCGCGAGCGAACATCTTCTACGAAATCGTAGAGGCTCTTTCAGGAAAACAAACTTAATATGACCTCTCGATCCAACGCAACAAGACTAACACTGCCTCCCACCCCCAGATCACCGACACCCGCCCACCCGGTGCCCGGCCCAACTACACCGACACCTCAGCCGTGGAAAAATACACCATGAGCGCCGACACCTACGAGTCCCTCCCCAACAGCGTCCTAGCCTGGAAGAAATCGCAGAAACTGGGCCGCTTCGACCCCAACGCGCCCGAAATCGAGCAGACCAAAATCGACGCCTCCTTCAAAGAAATCGAAGACAGAGGTATGTAGAGCCCCGCTCGATCCATGTTAGACCCTCGACTCACTAACCTGCTACCAGGCATCAAACCCTCCCTCCGCTGCCGCATCCTCCCCTCGACCGACCACCGCCGCGGCACCGTGGCCTTCGTGGGCGCCGTGCCGGAGATCCCGGGCGTGGGCGCGTGGGTGGGCGTGGTGCTGGACGAGCCGACGGGGAAGAACGACGGCAGCGTCGGCGGGAAGACGTACTTCTCGTGCGGCGCGAACTGCGGCGTGTTCCTGCGCGCGGAGAGGGTGGAGGTTGGGGACTTTCCGGAGCTGGGGTTGGAGGATGAGTTGGAGGATGAGGATGAGGAGTTTTAGAAGGGGCAGTGCTTTCGAATTCGGGCTGTGTGCTGCGATGATAACGTTCGAAAAAAAAGCACGATCAAACGTCGCGAAAACAACTGCATTTGTGGTGGTATCTCAAAAAGCGTAACCCAAAGCACACCCGTTCGTCGCTCGCCTCTTGCACTCGCGAAGCCAACAACAAAATTTCAAACTCCGTCTCAAGTCATGAAATTCGTGCCCTGTATCGTGACCAAGACAAGCCGTCGTGTATCCCAAGGAGGTGAAGAAAAACAAAACAACAAGTCTACGAAAGCGAAGCCATCTCAGGCTCGACCTCGCAGCCCTGCGCGAAGAAAATGCGCGCGTTCTTCGTGCGACTCTCGTTCGTGATCGAGTAGTTGTTCCCTGCAAACGCACGCACCGTCAGCATATCTCCCCAGAAAAACAAAAACGTCCCTGATGAACAGCTCGCTCGCTCGCCCGCCGAAGATAGCCCTCCCGACGCCCAGCGCTGCGGTGCGACCAAACACCACGCACGGCGGCGCCTGGGATGTAACCCTTCAAAAAGAAACCCCTTTCCGTACGCTGCTCCCAGGACGAGCAAACAGCCGCTGGTGCAACGACGCGCAGCTCGTGCGGTGCGCTGGTGCGAGGGTGAGGTTATTCCGACGGCTGGTCGCACACACCGCTTTCTGCGGCCTGCTCGTCGTCGGGGCGTGTGTGCTGGCCGGGAGGGCTGACCGCTATTCTTCAGGCGCTTCGTGCCAGGCGAGGTAATGAAAAGCGAGGTGCTGGGTGCAAGCGTGCTTTTGGGAGGGGAGAGCGAGTGGTGCGCTGCAAAGGAAGAAGGGGGGAGGGAAGAATAAGGACGTACCTCTCGGGACAACCCACACACCACCTTTTGAGATGGCGAACTCGTTCGTCTCCGTCTCGCTGCCGGAGGCTCCCCGCCCGTTCTGTTCAGCGCTGGGCGGGCCGACGGTCACGAGTACCTTTCCTTCGTGAACGAAGAACACCATCTGCATCTTGCGAGAGTTCTTCGCACGTTTGAAGCCCTCCGGTGGCAGCTCAACGATGCCTGATCCGAAGAATGGAAGGGTCATGATCTTCGCATATTGGAAGGCAGAGCCAGCGACGTCCCGGGTTATGATCGAGGATGCAGCGAATGCGATGTCTGTGGATGTTAGTGAAAGATTACATGCGAAAATGTGTAGGAAAACTCACCTTCGCGAATAGGAGCCTCTGTGTTTCCTTGCTGCGAATCGGGATCCCAAGCAGCGACGGTGCCTGCTATGACACCGACTTGCTCTTCCCAATCATCTGGCACTGTGCTTTCGGTATCGCTCTCCTCGGCGATACTGTCGAGATCGTTGCTACCGCCACGACCACCAGCACGAGGACCGCGTCGTCGGCCCTTGGCCTTCTTCTTTTTTCCTTTCGGTGTCTTTACTTCGTCTGCACGAATGATGCCTTCCACCTCGCCATTCTTCCATACGTAGCTCTCGCCCGCCCAGTGCTTGAGGGGCTTCAGAATCGGTCGCCCAGAACGAGACATGCGTTGGTGCGCATCTTCGAATGGTGTCGAGGCCCGCAGATTGACGTTGCTAACACTTCCTGCGCGCTTCGACGGACTACGAGTCAACGCGCGGTCGGGACTGGCCGATGTGGTACGTCGCATAGCCTGATTTGGATCACGTTCTCGAGGTGCTCTGGATTGCTGAGCTGCTTTCTGGGCTTTGGGTTTCCTGCCTGGCTTCTTCTTCGTGACCGGAGAAGCTGGAGCGACCTCTACTTCTTCATCTTCGTTCACAGGTGCCAGGTATGAGTCGCCATGCGCCAAAAGGGCAGGGTCGATCGTCTGCTCAGTCTGATCATGCAGAACGGTAACATCGCTTTTTCGAGGCCTGCCAGGCTTCCTCTTTGCAGGTAGCTCGGATGTCACAGAGGTATGAGAGGCATCGTTGTCGCCTTGCTCAATGGTTTGGTGCGTGACGTCTCCCTCACCGACTGTCTGTTCAGTCGGCTCGTGCACCGTGATGTCGCTCTCGCGGGGTCTTCCTCGTGGTCTCTTCGCCGACTGCCCAGATGCAGCAGAGATTTGTGAAGCGTCGTAATCGCCCTGCTCGATGCTCTGAATTGTGTCTCCGCCCTCATCATTCTCAAGCTCCGTTCGATCACGCTTTCTGCTACTAGAAGTCATTTGCGCGGTCTGCGGTGTATGCTGTACCGAGCCGTCCCCATTGACATGAGACTTTCGCGGTCGTCCTCTACCCTTTTTCGCTGAGGGATTCGCGGTAGGTGTCGTCTGCAGCAGAAGGTGTGTCTGCTCAAAAGCCTCGGTCAGATCAGGCTCGTTCGACTGTCTCTCCGCATCGTAATAGTCATTGTCGTTGTTGAACATCACAGGCTCATCGTTCGCAAGTTGGTTGTCCAACTGTTGCTGCTCCTCCGTCTGCTCGCGATGCGATTCCTCGTTCTCGGCGCCAGCCTCAGCTTCCACTTCTTCCGCTTCTTCCTCAAAGATCCCGCTTTCCACAGTCGGCAGCTCAGGCTTACTGTCTCTGCCGGGCGAAGTCGCTTGTTCGTCTGCCGCCTGGTCGTTTCGCACAGCTCCAGGAGATCTCCGGATCACGCGCTTCGGCTTGAAGGGGCTGGCATTTTCAATGCTCATGCGCACATTTTGGCGACCGAAATTAAGGATTCTGTTCGCAGGCGGCTGGGATGAGGTTCGATTCGGGCTGACCTCGCTAGCCATGAGGTCGTCCGCATGTCGCGATTGCGGGCGCGCGGAGGACATGCGCTTCGGAGATCCGATGTTTGTATGTCTGGGAGTGCTGGCGCGAGGCGGTGGGAGGCGTGGCGTTTTGCGCAGGTGCAAGGTCTCGTCTACGTCTGGCGCCGAGCCTAATAAGTACCATAGTCAGCCTCCAAGCAATGTAATGAAAGGTGCTTGCCCTCAGCAAGACTCTCCCCATGAACTTACTATCCTGCAGCTCCATCGCATTCGAGCTGGATGTCCCCTGCGCCTGCTTCGGCGGCGAGGCAGCCGGTGAGGAGAAAATACCAGACACGGGCTCCAAGCCATGTTCGTCGCGCACTCCCGTATCCTGTAATGTGATACCGGTTTTCCTGCCGACCTTGCCCACGTCGAAGTATTGGTTGCCAGTCCTCCCCCTGCGCCCGGGGGTATTGCGCGCGCCATTCCTGGCTTCTTTCTGCTGGTTCGCAGCAGCCATGCTGCGCGGATAGCGGTTCTCCTTTTCAGAATCCAGTTTGCCGTCTTCGTGTTTGTCGCGAATCCAAGGGTTCAGCCACGCGCCGGGATCGCGTTATCCAAGTGAGCGTGCGCGCAAGTACGCGATAGTGATATCAATGTCGAGGTCCAGTGTGAGTATGCGAATTGCGGAAACGCGACGGCGCGTGTCTTCGTTAAGATGAGATGTGTCGTCTGAGTCCCCCAAACGCGGCGCGGCACAGCGTCTGCGGGCGGCGGTTGTTGTTTCTGTGTGGAGGTTTGTTGATTTGCGGCCGAACAAGGTTTGGCGCCAGCTGCGGCCACTTCCGCCTGCCCGCCGCGCGAACTGCTGCTCACCCCACACGTGCGCTGGTATCTTCACCCACGTCATTGGCCAATGCCCAGTATTTATTCAGTGAGTGATCCCATTCCACGCTCAAGGTCTTACCTCTTGAGGTGTTGCATGTGCATGTGAACCAGACTCAGTCAACGAACTCCCCTTGCGTCACTTGCCTCACTTCACTTCAGTCCCAACCTCCAACCATGTCTTCTTTCATGAGAGTCATTCACCTCGCCCAAGCTCTACTAAGCGGCTACGATGCTTTCCACTCCTACAAGGCGATCGTCAACCTCCAGACTTACGAAGCTACCACTAAAAAGCTCGCCAAGTGGTCTGACGAAGTTGGAAAACAACTCCACAAGACTCGTACTACGCAGGCTACCGCGGCCCTCACGGTACAGCCGATCCAGACCAGCCCGCCTCGCCCGGTTGACAACACTGACCTCTTGGATCTAGATCCTTTTCTCAACCCTCACCTCTCTCACCCTCGGCATCAAGCCCGAAGTCTTCCCGAGCTCCGTTCTCTACGCCGCACCGCCCTGCCTCGTCATCGTCGTGCTGCTGGCACGCAGCCACGTGTCGAACTACTGGGCGCCGTCCGATGGCAAGACTGTAGGCGTGAAAGTCCCGCTGCCCAATCTGGACGAGTACATCAAAGCGCAGCGCGCTACGGAAGAAGTGCTCAAAGTCCTGCAGTGGGTGGAATGGAGCTGGGTCGGCGCGAGCCTGGGTGCGGGAATGGTGGGATATTGAGCAAGGGAGGCAACCAAAAAAGTTCGTGCCGGAAAACGTGGACGGTGTGGTCTTGCGCCAATGGCTACAGCAGCACATCCAATATCTCCTCGAGCAGCCGCTCCTTGTATCTAAACATCTCGCCCTGCGCGACCCTGCCCCCGAATTCCAGCGCCATGCACCTCGCCCTCCAGTCCACCCCGTCGTCCTCGTCGCCACCTCGCCCCTCAGGATAGCCGGTAACTTTGCTCATGCTCCTCTTCGCGCGCTGCCGGAAAGTCTCTTCGTCAGGAGGGTTACTTATGTTCCTCGCCACGTCGCTCGCGGCCCGCAAGATGGCATCGTGAATATCCGGATTGTTGGAATACTCTGGACGGTGCTCGGAAGCTGGCGCCAGAGAGAGCGACGTCAGCGAGAAGCTGCCCGTGCAGCCACCCTGCGTTGACGTCCAGTAAATGTCGTATACCTCGCGCAGTTTCTCATCGGGCAATTCCATGTCCGCAGGGACAATCTCCTCGTAGCCTTCGGCGTCAGAGCGGAAGCGAGTGAGGTTGATTTTTTTCGCGTGGCCGATGGCGGGCCCGAGAGGGATGTTCAGTTGGTCGCCGAGGCCGAGCCATGACGCCGCGGTCAACAGGGTGACGTTGTCGCGGACCGGGTCTGGCGAAGGTGTTTCACGAACGGAGAAGCGCTCGAGGACAGCGTCGGCGAGGCGCTTAGCCTCGTCGCTTGCGAGACGATTCTTGCGACCAATGAGCTCGACGCGGAGAAGATTGGTTGTCAAAGCGCGTTTGAGGTTCGCAAATGTCAGCCCAGGGAGTTGATGATTTTGCTGATGGGGCTCGGCCGCTCGGGCATTTGGCAATCTTTGCTGGATTTGTGGGTTGTACATGGAGGCCGGATCTGGAGTGTGTGTCATACTGCGATCGCCGTTTTCTGATGTACTGGTCTCGCCACTGACGACGACGGTGGGCGGCGGAGGGGTTGCCAGCCGAACTGGCCCGCCAGTATGTTGCGGTACTTGCAGCGAGAGTCTTCCCGGACGGCTCGAAGTGGCACTATGCGGTGGCGGCATCTGCGGAGGTATCGACTCTGGCATCACTGAAGTAGCGTCCTGAGGTGTCGGTGATCTACCCGGTGCCGGATTCGAAGGGAACGTTGAGAATGGGCCGTCCTGAGAAGTCCGCGATTGTGGCGGCCTTCCTCGAGGCTTCGCGCCAGGTGGATTTTGTGAAGGCCACGCACTGGATACTGCTGGACCGTGTCGGCGTTTTCTTTTTGCTGAAGGCGTGACAGCAGACCTCGAGCCGTCGAAAGCAGCATCGATATGCGATGCCATTGACTCTCCTGGCAACGCTGTCATTGGATGAGGTGTTGCTGGCGTGTGAGACCCTGCGTTCTGATTTTGCCATCTCAAATGAGGAGGGATTGAAGGCGTGATGGCGGACTGAGGTGCAAGTTCGGAGTTAGACCAAGGTGTGAACTGCTGCGACACGGCTGAAGCTGCTGTCCAAGGATCATGTTGCTGTCCATCTGGATGTGCAGTCGTTGGGACGGCAGATCTGGGGTATGCTGAGTGGGACTGGCCGTCAGCTGCAAACGCTCCAAGTAGTCGAGCGTGTTTTGGCTTTTCGTTGGCTTCCAGATCCTGTTCAGTCTCGGAGTTCCTCCTCCGACCACGTTTCGGTTTGAACGAAGGATCAAGGGCTCTGATCGCGGTGTCTTCCTCTACCAGAACCCCGTCTCTGCCGTTTGGAGGGAACGGGTTGCTCGGATGAGGAATGTCCATGAAGTATGCATGCTCTTTGCCGAGGAGATACTCGAAAAAGGCATCCACATGCATTGCTCGCATCCATCGTTTCAGTCTAACCGTATACTGCTGCACTTTTTGAACAGACTGGCCTTTGGACACATCCGGCGGTTCAACTCCCAGGTCTTGGGCAAGCTGGCCCCAAGTTTTGATTTCTTTAGCGTCAAATTTCACGATAAGCTCCCACAAGGCGTGTATTTCAAACTCTTTGTTGTCACTCCGGGGAGGTGTATTGAACTGCGTACGTAACGTCGTCGTGTCAGTGTCCAACGCAAAGTGTGGGTTGCAATACAAGATGAACGCCACGTAGGCATCGGTGATCGACTCTGCGTCGACGTCTCTCGCAGGCAATGTGCGGTCTGTCGGACGATAAGACAGAGACGAGTCCATGAGTACGCCCCGAAGTAAGACCTTGCGTGGTCAGGACCGCCCTTCCGTATATGAAGGTGTCTGTCTTTTGATAACGCTTCTTAGCCACGAATTCCCTCGAAGGCAGCTAAAAGGCGGCAATAGGAAATGATGTGGGTCAGAAAAGGAGGATAAGTGAGCAATTCGAGGCAAATAGTCCCTGAACGCGCGCCGCCTGCCTTTCCTCCTTTCCCCGCAAAACGGAGACGCACCAGCGCCGCTTTCGCCCGAGCTGGCGTCACAAGGCTTGCCGAGGCATCAGGCGCTCGCGCGCATTCACAAGCAGCCGAGTTGGTATTCGGGTGCACCAGTCGAGCCAAAATCGAGCTCGCTCTTAGCTGCCCCTCGGCACCGACAAACCCGCGCCTTCATATTGTGATCCCACGCGAGCCTCCGTCTGATCGATCTTGACCTCCATCGCAACCCGACGAGTCCATCAGCGCCCCGCGGAACACCTCCATCATGTCGTACAAGTCTCCCGCGCCTACTCCCTCGAACCCGCTCCCTGCCTCCACCGAGCCACAGGCGCAAGCACAGAATGCAGCGACAGGATCGCCCTCAGCGCAAGCAGTCGCGGCACAGCAGAGCGACAACGTAGCCCACGCGCTGGCAGGCGCCGGAGGTGGACTGCTGTCGATGGCCCTCACGTCCGTCTAACCCGCAAGAAGGATTGAAGTCTGAGATGGGATCGCTGAGACAAGAGCAGATACCCCCTGATTACATTGTCGACCAGAGCCCAGGTCGAGTCTAAGAAGGCCGACACCAACGTCGTTCAGGCCGTCAAGAGGATCCTCGAGCGCGAAGGCTTGGGTGGCTTGTATGCCGGGCTTGAGAGTGCCTTGTTCGGTATCACTGTTACCAACTTTGTATACTACTACTGTGAGCAGTGCCATCACTATATCAAAGCAGAGCGTCTGTGCTAACGCATTCGGACAGGGTATGAGTTCACCCGGGCCTACTTCACCAGGACCATGCAAAGGTCCCGTCTCAGCACCCTCGAGTCCATGGCTGCCGGCGCCATCGCGGGTTCCGCCACTGTTCTCATCACCAACCCCATCTGGGTGGTCAACACCCGCATGACGGCCCGCAAGGAGGACACCAGCGAGCCCGTCCTTCCCACCAAAGAGGGCGAGACTTCGGCTCCGGCCGAGAAGAAGAAAGCGCCCAACACGCTCTCGACCTTCCTCAAGATCATCCGCGAGGACGGTGTCACACGTCTCTTCGCTGGTGTGCTGCCCGCGCTCGTGTTGGTCATCAACCCGATCTTGCAGTACACCATCTTCGAGCAGCTCAAGCAAGTGCTCGAGAAGCGCAGGAAAGTGACGCCGCGCGACAGCTTCTTGCTCGGCGCGCTCGGCAAGCTCGCTGCTACCAGCATCACCTATCCTTACATCACCGTCAAGTCGCGCGCTCACGTTGCCACCGGCGCAGGCAGCAAGGAGGGCATGACTGCTAGCCTCAAGCGCATCGTAAGGGAGGAAGGCGTTGCTGGCCTCTACGGCGGTATGCTTATCACAGTGGGAAGAAGAGAAACGACGTTTACTGACCATCCTTCCAGGCATTGGACCGAAGGTCACCCAGTCCGTGCTCACTGCGGCTTTCCTGTTCGCTTTCAAGGACATCCTGTACGACGCTACTGTCAAAGCCCGCAGGACTATCTCAAAGAAGGCTTAAACCTTCAATCTCAGGAGGAAATGTTCACTAGAGACTAGCAAAGGATCTCAATGGTCCATCTCAACCGCTTCATGAACAAAAGACGAGTGACGGGGACTGTATCTGCGACTAACCGATTTTCCAAACAAGGGCGAGGGATCGAAGCGAGCCGGGGGACATCATCGTGCCACGCTCGAAAGGAAAGCTCCGATGCGGGGACTTCAACGGGAAACAACAACAGGATAATGTTGGGGAAGGCAAGGCTGCCGGCGTCTGAATATTTTGTATTACCTTATCGTTGTACGCAAGTGAGTATTTAAATCTGCGTTATCGAAGTGTGTGTCTACCTTCACCCACGCGTTCCATCGACCAAGCCCTTGTCGCTTCTATCATTTACCCCCTGAAAAGAAGCGCTGAACAGGAAACAAATCTTATGTACGAGACGCAGGCCACGTAGCGGATCTCAAACCTCAAAGTCGCCACTCGAAGCGCATCAGAATTAGGGTTAGGGTTATTTCAAGCAGGGTTAGGGTTGGGGTAGTCGTTTCACCCATTTCTCGGATGGGATTTCACCTCAACCCTACGAATGGTACAGAGAATAGGCTGTAAATACGTGTGCTGCTTTTGGAATGTGGTGATTGCGTTGTTCATGGCTCACTTTCGAGTTTCTCAGATGCAGACGATCTTGGAACGCAAATCTTGAGCCTAATAGTGAAAGTGCAAGCCCACAAGCTATACGAGTTCATCCTCTAGAATCATATACCCGTCGTACTGGTCTAAACTTTCTCGTCGAGATCCATCCCATTCTCAGAATCATTGTTACGACTCATCGGATATGTCCCAGATCTGAGAAAAGTCTCATCAATCCACTCAGCCGCCATAGTCACTGCTTCAAGCCATGCGGACTGACACATGACTTTTGGCCGCCAGAAGGACGATGGGCAACGGGAAAGGTGGTGTGACATAATGACAGCACCGGAAGGGTAGGATCACGTGTATGCACAGTGCGCAGTGTGCCTCAGGTGATCGCATCGCGAAGTGAAATGCATGTGTTTGTCTTTTGCCGCAGCTGCAGTGCTTGCTCATGCCGCCTACGTAATCGCCCGACGGAGCTCGCGCCGTCACCGGCAGCGATCGTATCCGTATTTGCACGACTCGAGCATTCACTCTGATATTGATCAACAAGCCAGTGCACCGCCGGTGCGGCATCACCTGCTCACCCTTCCACTGGTATCGGTCTTGGGCACCGACTCTGCAATGCCCCCCAAAACCGACCCCACCGCTGGATCTTCTCAGCAGGTCTACGGCGCCCCTCAACTTGGCCACGCCGTAGCGAAGGCGCCCGGGCGGCCGAAACGCGAGCAGGTTCTCGCTGCATGCACGCCATGTCGGAAGCGCAAAACTAAGGTAAGGCCCAATGTCGCGGGCCCGGCATTGCCATACGTGACTTGATTGACGTCCGGCCTCGACAGTGTAATGCGCAGCGCCCGTGTGCGTCGTGCGAGCAGCGTAATACCCGATGTGAGTACGAGACTGAGGCCGGAGAAAGTTACCCGCAAGCGGCGAAGCGCAAGTACGAGGACATGAGCCGCGCCTGCGAGACGTACGAAGAACTGTTCAGCATGCTTGGAAGACAGGATGAGCAAGGCGCTGCGAAGATCCTACGCGACATCCGTCACGGCCAGAGCCCTGGAGCCGTCCTCGCCCTGGCCAGGAACAGAGGTGCGAACTCTGCGTTTGCCAGTAGACCGGACTTGGATGCGCAAACCCTTGCCGCGGAGGCCTTCCTGGTTAGCCTGACTCACAGCACGGCTTCACTCAAAGATGTAGTCAGACTTGCTATGTCGGTCACCACCTTCGCGGAAAGGTCCCAAATTCCAAGCGCTCGAGTCTTCTACGCCATGCGCAATCGCATTGTTCATCTGCGATACTTGGAGGCCATGGTCAGGATACCAATGCAAGTGAACAGTGGTTTTCCGTCATTAACGGTGAACCTGTCGGGCGCTGGAACTAGACAACTAAACCCCTCGGCTCTGTTGCTAGAAGCTGCAACAAGGGACGGAGGAAATGCCGATGCCGGTGCGATGACGTCTGATGCGGATGCTCATTCTGGAATCGGCATCCAGAGCTACATTCTAGATAGTGACATGAGCAGACCTGACCAGCCTCTGCACCATGTCACGGCGCTGCCATGGACAAATATAACTACAAGCGACGAAGCCGTTTCCCATCTCGTTTCACTGTACCTGGCATGGATCAACCCAACGTGGAGATTCGTGGAGGAGGATCTCTTCCTACAAGGTTGTTTCATTCAGGCCGCGTGACTCTCGATCAAAGCCACGCTGACACTAGTTTGTCCAAGGTATGCACTCGAACCGAACCGGCTCCGACCTTTGCTCGCCTTTTCTGGTCAACAGTATCTGCGCAATTGCGAGTGCAAGTATTCCCATTCACAATCGCTCTATCACTTTTGCTTACCTTGTATTAGCTACATTCCGAGCATGATGTTGCTTTCTCGTCCGACACCAGAGATCGGATCACTCGTGGACAGCATTTTCACGACGAAGCCATCCGGCTCTGGAATCTCGAAGAAGGCCGCCCAAGTCTTACTAACATTCAAGCCCTCTGTATCCTTGGACTAGAGTGAGTAGGTCCAGTCCACACATGTCTGCTACCTGCTGACACTTGTCCCAGGTCAAATTACAGGGCGAAAGACAGACTGGGCTTGACGCTTATCCCGATCGCAGAGAGGTTCGACAACGAAGTAAGCGCATATGCAGATGAGAGGCGATGCGCGGCGCAAGGAATATCCAAGCAGGACTATCTGAGGGCGAGAGTATCTGCTCATTGGATGGTGAAATGTACCCATATGTACGTCTCGGGCGTGAATCTTCTCACCACGTTGGAAAAGCGCTGACAGATCAAGTATCACGCGCATCGCCTTTATGAGTGGCGTGATAGCAGATTCGCGCCAAACTGGCCTTCCGAGCATTCACGACACTTTTGAAGACAAAGAGGAGGCCTGGATCGGCTACCCATTGACAACGTCTCCAGTCCCCTACTGGCCGACACTCTATCTTCTCCAGCGTTGCAGGCTTGCAGAATTGTTTGAAGAGATGCACACCCTTATCTTGACGTCAGGTGACAAGCGCAACGATACTGTCCGTAATTTTTCAGGTGCCGTCGACGGTCTTGCAGCGAAAATGCAGCACTGGCTGAGGTACTTGCCTCCGGAACTGGAATACAGCTGGCCCATGTGTATTTCAGTGTGGGAGCTACAGTGAGTAATCCCTGTACTTGCAGCAGTCTGCACAAAAACACGCTGACCTGAACCTCCAGTGCCTCATACCTGGCCTTCCTCATGACCCTCCACGTCGTCGCTCGAACCCGCCTGTTGCAGGAAGAGGTATCGCCCAAGGGCCAGCCACCGCTATCCGTGTCTGGCGAAGAGGATCCCAACTTCAGATACCATCTCGCGCAAGAGAACCTCACAAAAGCAATTCCCCTCGCGCACCGCTCCGCCGAAATCCTCCGCGACTTCCGCGAACGCTACGGCCTCAAAATAACCCCGGCCTGGCTGCTCCAGCTCCAAGCCGTCGCCGCAGGCATCCTCCTCCTCGACCCGGAGCTCGCCAACCCGACCATCATCTCCTCGCCGCAGGCCAGCGAAGCCGGCACCATCACCAGCTCCGCGGCCGCCTTCGACGAGGTCTTCCGCTGCCTGCTCGGCGCTGGTGTCGAAGTCATGATCTCGCGCGCCATCGCCCGCATGACCTACCACACCGCGCTCGAGCAGCGGATCGTACTGTCACGCTCGACGTTTAATATGCTCCAGCTGATGTCCGATACCGCCTGGCGCCCGTCCGACATGTCGCTCGTCAACTCCGTCTTTCCCAATTTCGCGACCACCAAGGGCCACGAGGACGACGTGCGCATGACGGAGCTGCTGGAGAAGTGGGAGTCGATCGAACTTTGAAGTGGTGCGTTCAATATTGGAATATCAGCGCGGCCGCCTGCAACACAGAGCAGGCGGGCTGCGCGCGAAGGTTGCATGCTTATCAGCACACGGCGTCCAAAAAGTAACAAAGGTCCTTTAAGTTGATTTGGCAAGGGTGTTGGGTAACGTTGATGATACCCGTAATGCGGAACAGGTCCCGCGGGCATTAGAGGACTAAGGTACTTTATGGCATGGAGTTTCTTTTTTGTTTCACTGCGGGAATGCGAGTGTTCGTCACACGACAACGGGGGAAAGGAACCAGGCTGTTGTATGAACCAAAAGAAAAGATTCATGAATGTAATTATCGACGCGCCTCGGCGCGGAGTCCCAAATTCCGTGTACGTACAGGCCCAGTATCAAGCTCGAGGCAACCTGTATCTCCCGAACCGCACCAACTCCTTGCAAACCGAACAAAATAGAACCCAACATGCCACGCATCGCAAGCTCATGCCTGAGCCTCCGAGCTGCTCTCGCCGCCCTGCTGCGACGGCGCTGCGCGAGAACCGGCCCTGCGGTCGATGCTGAGCCGTCCCTTCTGGTCCACGCTCGCCCTCCTGCCATCCGTGCTCGCCAGGCCAACACCACCGGCCTTATCATCATGCACACGGCCATCGACCTCGTCGTCCTTCCCGCTCAGCAAGCCCGTCGCGCCCATCTTTGTCCTGCGCACATCGAGCGACTTGCGCGGCTTCCTCGCCTCCATCTCGCGCTTGGCCTCCATCGACTTGCGCGAAAGCTCGATGCCCTCGACATCGCCGAAGCGCGCCTCGTCGTCGACGTCGACGCCCAAGTTCTCCGCGTCGTCGGCGCGCTCGTGGCGGTGCTGGATCTTCTTGATGGCCTCCTTGGTCAGGTCCTGGCGGAAGATGCGCTCGAGGACGTCCTTCTTGCGCGTGCGCTTGTCGCCGACGCTGATGAGGATGCCGGCGACGATGTTGCAGGTCAGCGAGCAGGAGAGGATGACGGCGGTCACGGCCGCGGGGCGGACCTGGTAGGGGATGGTCCAGGTGCAGGTGCCGAGGGCGACCTGGAAGATGCTGTGGAAGTCGAGCAGGACGACGATGGCGATGAGCAGGCGCAGGGGGAAGGCGTGGTGCGTCGCCGTCTCGTGGGGTTTGTAGAAGGTGTGGGTCTTGGCGAATTTGGCTTGGTGGTATTGCAGGCGGCGCTGCTGGATGGGGCTAAGCACGGTGTACTCGTATTTGTCGTTCTTGTCGTCTCTGGTGGCGTTGTTTTCGAGGTCAGGTTCGTCACCGGCTGCGCTGGAGCGGCGTCCGGGAAGGTCGTTGTGGTCTTCGAGCTTGGGCAGGTGTTGTTTCTCGCGGATCTCCCAAGTCTTGTGCGCGTATTTGGCGATGTAGCACATGTGGTAAGTGTCGATAGCACGGAATGGTGCCAGCCCGTCACCCATAAGGGCGAAGAGCGCGACAAGGGTCAAGTCGATGATATTGATAATGTACTCCTGCTGGCCGTCGACGTAGATCCATCCGATGAGACAGAACACCCATGCCGCACCGAAGAGTGTGACCAGAACCGCGTAGACCGTGACAAACAGACCAAGCGGCTTGCTCACGTATTTTCCGAATCCTCGCATAGATCGTTTGAAGCCTTCGCGACGAGAATGCAGCAAATGGCGGACGTAGTCGTTGAGCTCGTCGAGGTCTTCTTCAGACCACCCTTCCAGCCTGACACCATGAGGCAAAACTGCGTAATGGGACTCAGTAAGCTGGGAAGAAACGGAATTCCTCCTGCCTCGCGAGTCTTCTGTCCCAAGCTCCACACCCATGTCGGTACCAGGACGGTCGGCGGGTTTTACTACGGTATCACCACCACCAGCGACCGACGGCGCAGTAGCCGTAGAAGCGCGAGTCCCTGCTCGTGGTCGAGGAATACGAACCGTACCGTCCTTGTCTTGCAGTCCGTATCCAGTCCCTGGGCGTTTCGTAAGATCGTAAGTTGGCTTGCGGTTCACCAGGCGGCCGAGATCTGGCACGAAAAGCGAGTTCTGCATGTTAGTCAAAGTACCGAGTGTCTGCACTTCGGGGTCTGCGAGGTGTTAGCATCACGTCCGGAAAACGTGGAGGATGGCATAGGTGGGGTGCAAAACGTACCAACGAGGTCGAGCAAGCTCACGACATCGGCATCGTATTCCCTGTCAGCGGCAAGCTCTTGCTGTCGAGGAGGCAGAGCACCACTCCTAAGTCTCCTGAGTCCTCGATTTGTCCTCGCAGTGTTCGCCGCATTGTTCATCACCTGCGCTCCGCCAGCGTCAGATGCGTTCGTCCCTGATCTTGAAAGGTTTCCGTAGGGCTGAGGCGCATCAGTCTCGCGCGAGCGCACAGGCTCGAGTCCTCGAGCTTGTTGAGCAGCTGATGCTTGCCCCTCCACAATGGGAGGCATGAACGGCTCAGCGGTTCGCTGTCTTGTCAGGTCGTCTTGACCGAGCTCGTGCAATGTCGGTCGTTGGGGAGCAGAGGAGCTGCGTCTGCGACCAGCCGATCCAGGCTCGGCGAAATCGCGTCCTTCCGTCAATCCAGTCTCTGAGGTCTGTGAAAGAGGCCTCACTGAGTTGTTGGAAGGGAGTCTGCGAATCCTAATACTCGACGGTGTTCGGAGGTTGTCGCGCGAACCGCCTCCGCCGCCGCTCAACAGAGGCCTATTGTTAGACATATTCGCGCGACTTTCTTGCGGGTTGGAATAACCGCGATTGCGGTTAGACGCAGACATGTTGCAGCTGGTCGATTTGGTCGCGTCGTACGGGAGCAAAGCGGGACTTTGTAGAACGCCTTCTCACTTCCTGGGATGGCCGGTAGCAGCGCCAGGTTCCGGCAGCATCCGAGAGAGCAGGCAAACTCAGGATCGCGATCGCGGTAGCTAACAAGCGCGCACTCCTGCAAGCAAAGAAAAGCACCGCTATTCCGCGTGAGGTGTATGAAGTCTCATCGCGGTCGTGGAGAGGAGTGGCGCGAAGCGTTGAAGCGCTGGAGTGCGAAAAGGCCCGCCCGCAGTTGTTTGGGGAGACGAGGCCCACTGATGGTCCGAAAGTTTGCAGGGATGATATGGCACGCAAGTACGGCTACGATGCTGTCAAGAGCTGAACTTGAGATATAGCTGTGCGGGACACAGACTGGAGAGCTTCAAAAGACTCCTAGCAATTTTCGTGTTCTCTCATTCTATGAACTACGTTGTGCCGCTACCTTCTACGGTAGACCATCAGCACTGCTCATCTACCAGGAGAGCAATCGGCCTGCAAACTTCTGACCGAGCGGCCGACGTCAGCGCGCGGGCGAACAGGGTCGAGCGTCGGCGCTAATGCCAACTTTAATCCGGAGCTTGTCGGGGGGAAGCACGTGCCTGTCCTTGGCTCTCACCACTGACGTCTGGCCAGCATGCCATCGTCTTGCATGCTCCCATGCCTGCCTATTTCGATGCGCTCTTCCTCATTCCTCCTATTTCAGTGTAGAAAGCTTCTATACGAAGCGTCAGATGTACGGCCATAGAAAGGTGCAGGGCCGATTCGATTTCTACATTTGAAGCCCTGGTCTCGACTGCAAGAGCCATCCCTGATCCGGAGGGTTGTTCACTGCACATGATGCGTGAAAAAGCCCTGAGTCGGCGACAAGCAAAGATCTTACTATTCGCTCATGGTATACCTTCTAATCATTCTTCCACATTGCTTACCTTTTCCGAGGTATCGAATTGTGTGGGATACTCCTGCCAGAGAAGCAAGCGCAGTCGCCTGCCTTTCGATCAAATACTATCTGACCTTCCCTTCTAATCGACAAACGTTGCCAGGGCAATTCCGTCAGGGATAAAGCATCATCGCACTCCTTCCAGCCAAATACCCTGTGACCTTCTTTCTCATCGGCGAACGTTGCTATGGTATTGCCAGTAGCAAAGGAAGCAGAAATCGCCTATCCTCCAACCAAATACCGCCTGGCCTTCCTTCTCACCGGCGAAAGTTACTTGGATGGCATTGCTATAGAGGGAAGCATCATCACCTTCTGACCAAATATTGCTTGGCCCACTATGCTCTCACCGGCAAATGTCCCTGGCTTTCAGATGTCGTTTGAAGAGAGCAGCTACAGATCTCGAGTAGGGGCGCTTGTTGAATCTCGCATGACTGATTAGTGGACTTCCCTCTCACCAGCGAACGTTCCTGGTTTGAGACGGGTTACCTAGAGACCAGCTTCATTGTATCCTGGAGTCTACGGCCTAAGTGATGATTATCGATCCTTTCCTCCTCAACGGGTGACGTTCCTGGCTTCGCGGTGGATTGTAGAGAGAGCGCCTGCGTTTTGGAGATCACTGAGTAGGTAGGGCTGTTGAGCCTCGCGCGGTAGACTTGTTCCTTCTCGCTGGCGAACGCTCCTGGCTTTAAGATGGCTCGCAGAGGGAGCAGCACCTGCGTTCTGAATAGTGCCAGTGGGGATGAGTATTTGCTGATTCTTACGCGGCTGAATTCTTCCTCTCTTCTCTCTTGCAACGAACAAACCACCCACAACCGTATATGACCAGCCCTTCTCCTCAACTCGTGGAGATACGTGTGCTAATATCTACGCAGCCAAGGACAACAACAACAACCACAACAGCAGCAGCAGCAACAGCAGCAGCAACATGGCTCGTAAGTACAATGCTCTTCCCCTCGCTTTATCATCTCTCAGATGACCTGTGCTGACTTATGAGTAGCTCCCAATGCCATCAGCAGCAACAGCAACAACAACAACAACAGCAGCAGCAGCAGGGCCAGCAGCAGCAGCCCCAACAAGGTACATTCATCTCACCAGACTCGCGAGGATCTGAGTGGCTGTATGCTGACTTTGATGTAGCCGGATCTGGGCGCCGTCAAGAAACGGCACCGGGGGAAATCCCCGGAGAAGCTGGCGCGCCGCCGTGAGGTACGTTGTCAACACCTCCTTCTCGCTCGAGCCGCAAGCATCTGAAGCAGCGGCCAGCCACAACGTCTCGACCACATCAACACGAGCTGACGCGTGTATTGTCAGGCGCGCGCCAATCAGCGGGTGGCCGCCTTCGCCGCCCTCACCATCGTCCCCTCGCCCACCGCCCCTCCCGCCTCCGCCGCCGCCGCCTCCTCCTCTCCCCGCCGTCGGGTGTTGCTACCCGACGAGCGCCCTGTCCGTCCGGTGTCTGCACCGCCGGGCCCGGTGGCCTCCTCCTCGCCGCCTCGCCGCCCCCCTCTCTCTTCCGGGCCGCCACCCCCGGAGCCCCTGCGCTGGGCGCCCGGCGTCGGCACCAACACTGCCGCCTCTCCGACCTGGGCCCCCGGTCTCCTCCCTGGCGGCGGCGACGGCGCCGCTACCTCCTCTCCGGCCCCGGCCGACCCCCCGGGCGCCACCAACACCACGCATCCCTTTGGGGTGCTCACGCCGTCGGGCTGGGTGCGCCCTGGGTGGCTGCCTGGGGGCAACAAGTTTTCTAAGTAGCTTAGTCAAATTCTTACCCAGACCTACAACACTCTCTCCAGTCTCACAGATCGCTCTCCATGACAATAGGGTGGTAGGCAGCACCGCTTTCGACTTGCCGCGTCAAAGAGATGCCGCTGGACACATACCCCTCCACCACCTCTCAAACCTCCTCGCTGGGAACAGGGCGCCAGAGAGCTGCTCTGCCTTACCTCCCGATGCCCACGAGATCACGCTTGAGGCTCGCGTATCGATCGCCAATCGTACTGCATACTTTGCCAGTCCATCGGACGCCTCTGTGAGAATAGGGCTGCAGGGAACATCTCTCTCTTACATCTTGACGTGAAAAAGCCACCGCTGACCACTGACTTCTCCAGTTACATCGAGTACTCACTGTGAGAACAGAGCGCCAGGGAGCACCTCCGTCTTGCCTTCACGTACCAACAAGGTCCGGACCCTTTTGAGGCGTGCGCGTTGACGCCCTTCGTCCAATCAGGGCGACCGGAGGCACCTTCCTCCTGCTTCACTACGCCCGCGAGATGACTTCTGAAGCGTACCAGTTGCGAAGTGGCCCTCCATCGTGAGAGGACGGTGGCAGAGAGCACCTCTACAGCCTTCTGTCGCCAACGGGATCTCATCCGAGCCTTGCGCGTCGAGCATCACACACGTTTCCGGCGCCGTCAATCCGCGTGAGTGAAGACCGCGCGGCAGAGAGCACCTCTACAACATCCACACGCCAAGGGAATCGCATTTGAGAACTGCACGTGGATCACTTCATACTTCTACAGCTACATCGCCACGCCTAAGTGCAAAGATAGAGGCAGGTAGCACCCCCAGGGACTATCCAGGGCAACAACACCACGTTTGAGACTTGCGCATGGACCATCACTCCATTGGAGGTACTATCTACCAGTGGACCATGACTTCATTGGAGGTACTATCTACCAGTCTAGATACAAGTCGTGACTCCCGTTGGTTTCCCTCTTGCGAGGTACTCACACCGCGCACCGCGTGAAGGTCGGAGTCTTAGCGCAGCACAGCACCTGTTCGGCGCACGAGCACTTCTACAGCGCACAAGCACTTTTACAGCGCACAAGCACTTTTACAGCGCATCAAGCACTTTTACAGCGCACAAGCACTTTTACAGCGCACAAGCACTTATTCAGCGCAGAGAGAGCACTTGTTCAGCGCAAAGAGGTTAGTCGGGCACTTTTTCAGCGCAGAGAGGTTAGTCGAGGGGGCTCAGTAACCCCAAGGCGTGTTCACCTTGCGCCTCATGACCTTGGCTTTCATGCGCCGAAGCCAAGGGCGCAGGTAGCAGTGGATCTCGACGTAAAATCCGTGGTGCATCTTGTCGCGTTGTTGTTGGTGTTTGTTGGTTGTTGTTGTTGTTGTTGTTGTTGTTGTTGGTTGCTGGTTTCTGGTTGCTGTTGCTGCTGATAGTAGCTGATGGGTATGAGAGGAAGAAGAAGAGGAAACGGAGCGGGGGGGAACGAGGTACTTATACCCCCTCTCAACGCCCTCAGAGCGATGACTGTGATTGTGCGAAACCCGCTCACGTTGAGAGTCTTGAACGGTTCGCGAGCCGGGCGAGCGCCCAATCGCGTCGAGCGAAGCGTTAGGGCGCGACTGGAGGGTGGTGGAATGTTTCTTATGAAGATTATTCAGGGTGGATGGCAAGCCGCGTTGAGGCTTTGTCACGATAGCGATGAGTCGCACCTCGACGCGTCGAACGGTGCGCGAGCGTCCCTATGTAGTCAGCTATACAAGTGATCGCATGCGCGCTGACGTAAGCCCTGACTAAGCCCCAACTCCTCTCAACGACCCCACCGAGCCCATCAACCCATCATGTGAGTCACTCACCAGGACGCGAACATGATCCAACCGCTAACTGCTGAATACTCAAGTAACGGTCGGCCTGCAGCCGTCCAAGTCGAGAGGTGAGGCTGACATAAGAACTGACTAAGCCGCAACTCCCCCTCCGCGAAGGGGCCACTGGCCAGTCCGAGCCCCACCAGTACTGTGTGACTCGTCCGACAGGGCTTCAGTGTGATACGACCATCAACTGCTGCGTCATCGACAGACCACGGAGGTGTGGACCAACCATCGACTGGCGGAGACAAGTGAGTAAGTGAGGTCGGACGCGCGCGGAGCCGTAGGCGCGCGCCTCAGGCCGCGGCCAGCTTCGCCCTGAAAGTTGCCGCGCTTGTTCCAATGCTTAAGTTGCTTGACTTGCAGCGATCCGCGTAGCACTCCCACTTTTTGAAAACTATCAGGCCCTGATTCTCTGCTTGCGCTCTCGTTCGATAGTTGGTTAATTGTAGGCGTATAAATGCCCACGTAAATGTTTGCTGTCTACCGGTCATCCTTTCAATGCGCAATGAGCGAGCCTACCACATCACCGTCCCTCTCTATCCTTGATGTCCCACAGATGTTTCACTGCGTCTTCCTATTCCGCAAGGTTGCTGCAATACATCTATTGACCTGTCAGTACTTTAAACGGACAGGACGGGCTGTCTCTCGATATGATTCTTGAATAGCTACTACCGCATTCGCTCTGTCGATTTCAAGCCTGTTACCGGGCCACCTCGCAGTATCGACCTCGATGATTGCTCGTTTATGATCTCAATTCCCTACCACAAAAACTTTCCGCCTCCAGCGATAGCAAAGTCATGATGTCAATTCCCCAAGGTACCTTAAGGATCTCTGTAAAGTCACTCTTATTCCCTTCGGACTCGCGCTGCCATTTCCAGAATAATGCACGCTACGATTGCGAATGTGGTCGTGGTCGTGCCGCATCGATCTACGATAGGCCAACGTGATGGTACCAACCTGCTTTTTGGTCCACCTGGGAATCCCGAATCGGCACATTCTTCGCCTTGAGCAACAAGTGATGATCTCTAATGAAACATCTTGCATACGGCCGTGTCAGAGTCCTGCGACGTCCTAAGAGAAGCATCCGCGTCCCGTGTAATCATCTGGAGGGTTTCACAGCCGCGAATGCTCTTTCCAAGATCAGAAGCAATCCAGAGTAACGGCTGTGGCAAAATGTGTATAATTCTTCAGCTCGAGGATAGATAGACCTCCCCGTTCGGACATGTATGAACACATCGCTCGATCCGGCTGGACCAGATAGCTGCCGAGCACGCACGGCAGGCGATTTGTTAAAAGCACTTGCACTCTAGACTGTCAAGCAACGATTGCCCCCCTGCCGTCAATCTCTCACATAGACCGGTATGCCCGTGAGCGGATGTAGAGACGCTGCACGGTTCCTTGCTTGCTGATTGATAAGACTGTGCAGCGGTAAGAATAAATTGAATCGCTCACGGTGGTTACCCATCGTGAGTATTCTGAAGTACTCGACAACGAAAACAAGAACAGCGGCCAAGACCAGCGGCCTGACATCTATGAGTTGAAAGCCAGCCGTTCGAACAGACTGGAGGTCGGAGAAACCCAATATTTATGCTCGCGACGCGATTCTACGATGGTTCGACAGGGTCATGTCGAGCGCAAGAAGAGACACGGGAACATCTGCCTGCTGGCCTTCCAGCGAACAGAGGGGTCTGCTGGAAGGTGCCCATTCATTTGATTTGCCGCACACATGATGGTCGAATGCCTGCGACACGATCGTAGGCTCGTTCTGGTCGCGAGTGCGTTCTGCGAAGCCTCCTGCGCAGCTTGGAGCGCAAGCGCGGGCGCATAAATCTAAAGAGACACCAGCGATCAGTCTCCGACACGGCGGTTGGTTGCTTTGGGCTTGCCGAGCCGAAAAGCGACCCGCGCTTGCCAGCGGGGCATCGCACCTGCCAGCTGTGTGCAACACGCTTTCCTTCTGGTGTGAAACTACGCTTACTTGAGAAGCCCGGATTTTCACTAATAAAGAGACGTAGGCGATGCGCGACATTTGTGATCGCGATCAAGAAACACTGTGAACACAATCTGCAATCATGGTCTAGCTGTTCAGTCGGCGCGTCTGCTGCTCTATATCGGTTCTCAGATTGCAGCTCAGAGATGTTCAAGACCAACATCCGGAGTTCAAAACAAATCCTCGATCGCAAAAACGATACTTGTGACCGGACGCTGTGTTTTTAGAAGCTAGCTTTGGGGATCTGGGGTTGGCTCAAGCCCCTACTCGGTCTTGATCGGCATGGACGGAGATCGTCGCATATTATTCCGTCAACGACGTAGAAAGTGCCGACGTGGATATTCTCAGCAATCGAGCATTCCTCACCGAGGGCGGCGTGCCACTGTTAATGCCAAGAGGTTCAAGATACGCGGTGACTAAGGGCGTCTGCTCACCTTGACAACATCCATGGCGTGCGATTTGCGGGAAGATCTCGACCGGTGTAGCGAAGATCTTCCCGCAAAATGCACGGCATGCGACTGATCAGAGGCTCCATGTCCGTGAGTCAGCACCTTGACTAGATGGTCCAGGGTAAGCATCCATACTAAGTTCAGCCGACGTACCCAGCAGAATCATCATACAAGAGGCAGTACTATAAAGCAGTCCTCTCCGCTCTAACTGACACTGACCCCAGGGTTGATTGTGTGATCGCTCAATCTCGATCTCTTCGACCAACGCTCGGCATCTGCTCCAACGACCAATTCACATCACCATCGTATCGTCACATCTCGATCGTGCCGTCGCCCTTACGCAGCACGAAGATGCTGCTCTCCACCGCTGTAATTGCGCTGTTGTCCGCCAGCACTGCGCTTGCTCTGCCGGTACCGACGCCATACGACCCCGAGTACCTAACCCCAAGGACCTGGACCAATATTGCGGAAATGCTCCCGAACTTCAAACGAGAGAAAGACTTCGACAGCTACGGGCGATACACGGTGTTCACCTTCAAACCGGGCGACCGGTGGCTGTCCAAGGCCAACAGCGGCGATCCCAAGATGAAAGGTCAATTCCTTGATGTCGCTAATGTACGTTCCGTTCCTCCGTCCCCTTTCTACTCAATTTTCAAGGTTCTGTCATCTGACGAGTCCGTAGCCCGGATTCGAGGGTGGGCCATACCATCCTTACCACGGTAATGACGATGTTGGTATTCCTCCCTAAAAAGGTCATACCTATGACGGCTGTTGCATTCCACGGTTGCCTGCCCAGGCGGAGTTTTCTTGCGTAGTTCGCGTTGACGTCGGCGTCTCATCTCTTCGGCGGCTTGGATTGAATCGTCTAAGAACGGACTTGTACATGCATCGATGGTGCTACGCATGGTCATTCTTGTACGTTGGAGATAAACGTCTCTGGAGTACCGTCTAGGAGAATTGCGTGAATCAGTGAAACAATGTGTGCTGTACACAATATTGAAAAGAAGTGAAGCAGAAGGGGAATTTTCGACGGCACCTCAAAGAACAATGCAATTGACGCAGTCGGTCGAATCTATCTTTTACGCGCCTCAATCGAAGCAAGCATGATTCGCTCGCTACCTTGACTCGCAGATCAATCCACCAAACCCGAAAGCAAATTCGGGGACTTTGATTGAACCTCAATTGCATTTAGGTTTCGATATAGGTCAGCAGGTTGTAGACTTTAGACGAGAGTGAGGTACAAATGCCAACAGAGTAGCTCTTCATGGGCATCAGTATGCAGCATCATAAGTCTCCTGAAGAAGTCACAAATTGTCTCATCGACTTTTCGCGACAATCGCAGCTCAGCTACCGAGGCATCCGCGAATTCTGATCACCTTGTATGTCAATGCATCAATTGTCGGATTGAACAACAATGTCGACTGACGACTGACGGAGATCTCACAGCACCCCACCACCACAATGCACCTCTCAATCCCCCTCGCCTCTCTCCTGGCCAGCACACCCGCGCTCGCTTTACCACTGATCAACGACCCTCTTCTCAATGAAATCGCGTCGTACCCAATCCCCATCGACGCCCTCCTCCTCCCTCCCCCGCCCACAACCGCAATCGCAGAAAACCTCCTCAAAGCCACCCCCACAACCTCCCAGCCGACCAGGCCCCGCATGCAAGGCAACCTCTGCCACGCGCCGCCCCTCGCCCGCGACGTCGACGCCGACGCTGCAGCCACAAGATTGTTTACAACATCGACAGGCTGGAGCTTCGGCTTCGCGCACAAAAACACCGTCGTCAAGTTGCCCGCGGGCCTGCAGACGCGGGGCCCCGGCGAGCCGCGGCGCGGGATCGACAGGTGGTACGATTCGAGCTGGATCGTGCCGACGGACCATCCGCGGGCGCAGGAGGGGGATGATGTGGACAGTGTGCGTGAGGAGGACGAGGAGGCTCGGTTGGGCCCGTGGCGGGAAATGATGGGCTTGGGTGGTGAGGGCGGGAGGCGGGGTTGAAGTCGTCTTGGGACGGTGGGTGATTGTTGCGCGCGAATGCAATATGCAGAGGTATACGCGTGCAGTCTGGACGAGGGCGATCACGGGAGGCTTTGGGAGTTGGAAGCAGAGGCAGGGATTCCAACAAAGAAATGGTTGACTTGCGTGAGGCCGTAGACACAATCTGCGATACGTATGACCTGGCACGACTGCGGTGAAGATAACGATTGGAAGGAAATAAAGCGGTAGGCTCTTTCTGTTACCAGACGCTTGTACGAACGCTATATCGCCTCGCTTTCTAGATCTTGCCAACACCAGCGCTGCTCTTGATGCTCTGAGCAGACGCCGCCTCGGCAGCAGCAACATCCTTGCCGGCAAAGTTAGACATGAAACTAGTGTCGCTGGTACCTGTGAAATCGCCAGAGCTGGAAAGAGTGTTGACCTCACAGGCGCGGCCGAGAGACTGCTGGCAGGTGGAAGCCGCGCTCGAATCGTTGATCGTCAGGATGCTGCCACCGGCCGAAGCGTCCTCGATAGGAGCCTTGACGCTGGAGAACGCGTTACCCTCTGCGAGGATCTGGGCGCCGGAGGAGATTTCGAAGGCGTGGCCGCTGTTGTCCTCCCAGTAGTTGTTCACGGCGTGCAGCAGGGTGTTACCAGCAACCTTGGGAGCGCGGCCGGAGGTGCCGTGGATGTAGTTGCCCTTGAATGTGATAGTATCCTGAGATCCGGTGAAATAGAGCGCCCAGTAGTGGTGGTTGTCGCAGGTGGCGGACCAGTCGGTGGTTCCGTCGATCTCGCTGTTAGAAATCGTCACGCGGCCGGATGCGGCCTCGCCGAGGACGATGTGCTGACGGCCGATCATGGAGGTCTGTGAGGGTCGTTAGTATATAAAGTCGGGGGGAAAGACAACGACACTGAACGAGCGAGCGTACCTTGACATGATCGATCCAGATCAGGTCAGTGCCAGCCAGAGTGATGGCATCACCGCCCCAGACGTACTGCGGGTTCAGCTCGGTGATATGGATGTTCTGGATGATAACGTTGCTGGCTCCGTTGGTGAGGTACAGGCCTTTACCCTTAATCACACCCTCCGAGCCAGACCCGATGATTGTCTTGTCCGATCCAACGACGATGGGGTCCAGACCAGCTTCATCGTACGTAACCGACGTAGAAGGGGCACTAGACTGGTAGTTGCCGCACCAATCGTCCTTGTTAATGGCAGTCTGGCAGCCAGCGCCAGTTCCCCACGGAGCACAACCAGAGCCAGAGGTGGTGGAGCCAGTGAAGTCGAAGGTCTTGCTCAGCAAGATGACGCGAGGGCTCGAGTCCCCGAGGTAAGAGACCAGCTCTTCGTTCGTAGACGGAGTAACGACCGCAGCAGACTGTGTCCGTCAGCACCTGTTACGTTGATTTGCTGTTCACAGAAGATGATCGAGTTCTCACCCCACCGCCAGTGACACCCTTCGCGAATCCTTCCGCAGCACCAGACACGCTCTGAGCAGCAGCGCTCGCAACAAATGCTGCAAGAGCAGCCGCAGTTGTGGAGCACTTCATCGTGTCAATCTGGTCCGTTCGTGTAGCTTCGGCGAATAGCTTAGTGTCAAGTTGAAGGCAGGTAGGGCTCGCATTTTCGCTTTATATAGGGAGTCGTTGAGATCGTGAAACAAGATAGAGTGATCCGCGATGATAGTGGCTCGAATAGACACATCGCGAGTAACGAGCTGTTTGAGAGATTGCCAAGGTGACTGTCAAGCGCCAGAGCGTGAGTGGAGAGTGGAGCTTGACTAGGCTTAGTCGCCTGATTCTGCCAAATGCCCGCCAGATGAATGAGAAAACAGACTAGCGAGACAGGTGGCCAGCGGCCAAGCATTTGCCAGTGTTTGATCTTAACAGAGAGCCTGCAGTGTGATGAGCCGGCTATTCCTCGCTCAACAGCCAGGCGATGAAACTCGGGCCTGGAAACTCTTGGTCAGGGTTCAGTCGCCGCGCTTTAGCTTCTCCGAGCACGTGTCAGGGCTCGTGTGCGGACCTGACGTCTCGTTGTGCGAAGAGCAAAGAGTCCGACTGGCTACATGTAGGCGAAGACCGCTCCTGCGGAGTCGCGAGTTGATGAGTGCTGGCTTCACGTCAAGGGGCGGTTTTCGCCACATGGTGCCGTCGCACATCATGCGATCAGTCTTCGATAATGACGGTGAAGTATTTGTCCCATATTTGGTACAAGATCTGCCTTTCAAAACCGGCGACTGCTTTTGGGCGGATTTTGGTGCACGAAAACACCTGGAGGTGTCCCTCAATGCTGCGTGAGAGTTTGAAGGGTTGATTGGTCCGGCTTGATCCGTCGCTAGTTCTGGTCAGCCTTGTGAGGTAACTCGATCGTTCACGTGACCTTCCTTGGGGCCGCCCACTCTCACCAAGGGGTTTTCGATAAAGACAGCGATCTCGTTGTCCTCATACTTCAATATACTATATCTGAATTCCACCCATCGAATTAAAACCACCGGCTTGCCCGTCACGAGGTTGGGCGTAACCATACCCCAACCTGTCTACCCCAAAACGGCGGTTCGTGTGTATGGTGCGACTACTGCTTCCGGCCTGGATTCGGATGCCATGGGCTGAGCACTTAGGAGCAATACAAGAGAGGACAATAATGCGGTGCGAAGTGGATGAAGCCTACCAGTCCCGAGGTGCACGGCTAGTAAGGGATTGCCCTAACCCTAACCCTGAGTACCCTACCTTTTGGAAGCACCCCAAAGGAATATATCATCTGGGTCCCCACAGGGCAGTCATACGCTTTGTGGAGGATTCTTAAGCCTTTTGGATGTATTATATGCGAAAGTGAATCGTTATTCTTGAGAATTTGGTGATCTCACAGTGCAGAGACGATAGATGGTCCCGAGCGCAAATACAAGCGACTGTAAACAACGATTGCTGACTACCACGCGAGGTAAGCATCACAAACGTTTCGTAAATCCAGTATAATATGACGGTATCTACCATGGCCTCGAACAGCCTATCAATATGCCAGGCGTTGTAATATCGTATGCTATTCTACTATATCACCATCTGCAGCGCAGTGACCGCTGCGTCAAGTGCACGTCAGCAAGCCGCCTGCTGGATCCACCCTGCCCTTAGTTCGTCGCATCTGCACCTCACTTCGTGGGCAACCTCACTTCACCCACTATATGTTCAGCTTTCCCTTTCGCGACTTTGATATTCATCGAGACGTTGGGGCTTCATCTTCACGTTTCGCTCGCGAAATTCGAGCATCGCTGCAGTCGCGCATGGGATCGAATGGCCATGGACGTGTCTACGCCCTGCGAGATGACAGCACCATTGGCCGACAGACCAGAGAGTACAACGACAGCAAGAGCTGCCAGATGGACGCGAAGACGTTGTCTTCCGCTGCCCTTTTCGAAGATACAAAACGTCCCACTCAAACGACGAAGCCATGGATGACACAATTTTGTGACAACACATCGGAGACCTTCAACTCATCGTGGCTATACTGACTTTTCTGGTATATTACGTTACGTAAGGCTATCCATAGTTGATGATCCAAACAAATGGAAGTGAATAATAGAGAAAATGTACGAAAGGTTGGCAGTCCTGTCGAACATCCTGCGGAGGAAATGACAATTCAATCGCTTGCAATTGCTCTACAGAGCGAGGGCAGCGACGACCAAGCCGACAACACCGCCGGAGATCGTGATCATCTCGTTGCTGAGGCTGAGGGAGGCAGCGGCGCCGGTAGAAGAAGCCGAGTCGGCGGTCGAAGAGGCTGAGGATTCAGAAGAACCTAAGATATTGTCAGCACTCGATTGTTTGCATCACGGCAAACGCAAGCGCAAACTTACCGGATTCCGAGGAAGTGGACGACGCAGTCTCAGAGCTGTCCGACGAGCCGGTGCCAGAAGAAGACGAGTCGTCGGTGGCAGAAGCCGAGCTGCCAGAGCCAGTCGTGCTGCCGGCGTTGTCGTTGCTGCTCGGCGACGAGGAGCCAGTCGCGTCGGCGTTGGCAACGACACCAGTCACAGTCGCGCCGCTGGTGTAGTAGAAATCGCGCGCGCACGACGCGAGGCACTCGCCGTACTTCTTGGTGTCCTCGGGTCCGGAGTCGCCCTGCGTGCACTCGTTCGTGGAGCACTGCAGCGTCGCGTTGATCTGAGACTCATTGGGGTAGGGCACATTGACACACTGGGCCTGGCAGTTGACGTCGCCGGCGGCGCAGGCAGCGAGGCAGGTCGAGGTCGGGTCAGTGGCGGAGCTGGTGCCGGAGGCGGTGTTGGTGGTCTCGCTCTGAGCGGCGGCCAGGCCCAGGAGGGCGACGAACGGGATGAAAGCGTGCATGTTGAATTAAAGTATCTTGCTGGAAGCGACTGTGATGGATATCTGCGATTGAAAGTCGAGTAAGTGAAATCGGTGAGTCTAAGGGCTTGCAACGAATGTCAGTCTGTGAAGAAGGATGGGACCGGGCAAAATAATTTCTCCTGCGGCGGCGCGCGGCGGCATGCGCGTGTCCTTAAAATATCGCTAGCTTCTCGATGCGGCAAACCCCCAAACACCCCAAGGTTTCCCCCGCACGCCACCAGATGAGTGAAGCGTCACGTGTGAGGCCCGAAGAAGTCTAGACTGAGACACCGTGAGCGGCGCTAGGGCGGTTCCTGCAGGCGAGGGACACCATCTCGTGTCGTGATTTGTCTGCGGCCGCAGGAATGCCATCGTGCCGTGGTGCCGCATCTCATCCAGCAGCTTGCCCAGGCGCGCCAGACGGGCCAGGAACCAGGGCAGTCATGCCAAAATGCGAGGGAGGCAAGTTTTCCCGCTGCGTGTCAGACGTGGCCTGATGTATTTCGTACTCCCAATGGGTCATGGAAGAGACCGATGATGAGTCTGCAACATGACATGTGCATGTGCTTCAAGTATGCTGTATGATCATTGCCTGCGAAGGCTGGGTCCGAGAGCCTTTGGCGGGATAAATTGCGCAAGCCGAAATGGTGGCTGCTTGAGTCTTCGTCCCGTCAAGAAGAGAACTAGCATGCGAGCGATTGGATCAACCTGTTAAGCGATCTGCCCCATCCCGGAACCATCATTTTCCCAGCATGCAGCATGACACCGAGGCTGCAGGATCTGTGGACGCGCAATGCTGACCCTCGAAGGTCGGACTTTAGGTATGGAGGTAGATGGCTTGCATAAGCTTACTGCGCATCAAATTCCACGAAATGGTCCACAGGGGTAGCATGTATGTATGATTGTGAGCACGGTCAATGGGAAAAACGTCCAGTAGAGAGCGATAGACGAAATTCTAGATGGTCTAGCTTGATCATCGCCTCCGGAAGCGAGAGATTGACAGAGGCAATCATGAGAGTACCCACAGACGTATTGGATGGCGCAGAGGAAACTGGTGTAGAGACGCCGCTCAGACCTGGCGCATACTCACAGAACCAAACCCTAGGCGGATCAAGAAGATACATGATTTTCCGTGCAAAAACCGCCTTTTAGAGTAGTGACATTCGGCTTCTCGCTCTAATAACACAAAACAAAATTGTATCTGTACACAGGTATGGCTTTTCATGACGCCCCATTCCCCACGTGAGGCAGCACAAACGCCAGCAATGCTTTTCCGTCCGATTAACATAGCCAAACACCTCAACAATACAATATTTGGACACATGAGTACAGTCCCATCTCTTTCACTATTCGTACACACCAGACTGCGCTGGGAGCGTCCATCCCTCGACCGGAATGTCACCTTGCTAGCTCGACGCTAGGAAGACCTGTCGACATCGATGGGGCGTGAGGGAGGGCTATCGTCGTCGATTCGGTTCGTTCGTCTCTTTATCTATGAGTTTTTGACAACGCCGACCTTGGGCGCCCTCAAAACGCGGCCGTTGAGCTTGAAGCCCTTGCTCTGGGTGAAGAAGACGGTGCCGTCCTCCTTGCCAGGCTGCGGCGCCATGAAGGTGGCCTCATGCTCGTTCGGGTCGAACTTCTCGCTCTCGACGGAGGGGTCGAATCTCTCCATGCCGTGCTTCTTGAGCGTCTGCATAAGGACGGTCTCGGTCATCTTAAGGCCGTCATGCAGGTTGACGAGGTCTTGGTTGCCAGACTGCAGTTTCTCGGCGGGAACGTTGGCAAGGGCGCGGTCGAGGTTGTCGACGCTGTCCATGAGATCCTTGGCGAAACGCTGGATGGCGAAGTCCTTAGCGGCCTGCACCTCGCGCTTCGTCTGATTTTGCAGGTTGCGGAAGTCGGCGATGCTGTGCTTGAGCTTGTCCTGTACGAGTGATTAGCACGTTATTGGCTGTGTGTGGGGGTTAGCTGTGTATGCGTACGGTAGCCTCAAGCAGCTCCTTCTTCTTAGCCTCGAGCTCTGCTTTGACGGGATCCTCCTCCTTCTTGGCCTCCTCCTTCTCTGCGCTACCCTCCTCAGCCTTCTTGGCCTCGGTCTCGGGCGCGTCCGAGTACATCCTCATGCCTGATATCCTTTGCGACATGGCGGGCGCGTACTGCTGGGAGATGAAGGCGGAGCGCTGGATTCTGGCGGGAGCGGCAGACTGCTTGGCCGCAAACTGCAGGCTCTGGGCGAATCTTCTAGGGAACATGATGAATTGTGTGATGATGGTGAGACGGAGCTCTGGGTACGGCAGATGGATGCGAATGGATGTGGCACGCGACAGTAGTAGAAGTGGTGGTGATACTCCTTGCCACTAGCCAGCTGCTTCGGAGGCTCAACTTTTTGACTCGGCGATGTTCGGGCTGGCGATGCGCTGCGAGCCGGATCTGCTCCGCGCGCAGGCGGCGGGCGGAGGAGACAGAGGCTTGGCGCGCGACGCAGCTGGCTGAACTGAGCTTGCGGCGTCATGTTCAAGATCTCAAGTTCATCGACATCATCAGCGCTTGCACCAACAATCCCTGTCTACCTTGCCACCCACTACCACCGCGACACCAACTTACACCAATCTGAGAGCCTCTTCTTCGCCTTTAGCGCGTTCCAGCGCATCTTCACTCCTTTCGCCTTCGTTCCTCGTCGGTTCCCATTGGCAACAAACGGCAGCGAAAGCTCCACGCCACCACCGCGATGTCTGACGAGCTCAACGATCTCTTCACGCGCCTGAAGGCGCAGCGCGCTTCTGATCAGCCTCAGCAGGCACCTCAGATGTCGTTCTGGACGCAGTCGCCGCCGCAACACGGCTACCAACCGCCCAGCGTGTCGTCGCCGCTTTTCAGCCCGCCTGCTGATACCCCGAATCCGCACCACCCTTCCAATGTGATCAGCCCTGCGAGCAGGAACTCACCTTTCCCTACACCTGGTCCTCACAATCAGACACAAGAGCAGAACAGGGCGCATAATCTGCTGAACCTGCTGAGGTCCAATGGCGCGCAGGCACCTGCCGAAGGCGGCCTCATGTCGGGTCTGCAGAACGTCCCGGTGCCGGATAACTTGCAGCGCACTCCCAGCGCGCAGCAGGGTAGCATGCTCTCGGCTTCTGACCTTGTAGCTTCCCTGCAGCGCAGGCCGTCCGCTCAGGCAGCTGCGCCTGCAGATGGCGCCCAAGCTCCCAAGCCGTTCGAGTCTACCGCTGGTCAAGCAAACACTCAAGATTTCCTCCTCAACTTGCTTACCAAGCCCGCCAAGAAGGCATCTCCGGCAGCAAGCCAGGCTGGAAGTACCGTGTCTGATTTGAACAAGAAGTCGAACGACGCATCGTCCGTTCACAAGCTTGCTCAGTCCCTGGCCGATACCTCGATCCAGCCTTCAGCCTCGCCGAAACCGGAAGTCTCGCCCGGAAACCCTCTTGCCAGTCCTTCTGGGTCCGTCACATTGCAGGCTCCTCAGCCAACGAAGGGCGGCATTTTCAGCTACGTGAACCCATTCGATCAGCTGCACGAGTCTTCTCCCTTAAACCGCACCCCGCAGCCCCAGGCTCAGGAGAAGAAAATCGAGATCTTGAAGCACGATCGCGCCGTGTCCGACTCACTTAACGGGGATTCAAGTGCGCCAGCCGCGAAACATGTGAAGCTCTCACCCAACAAGCAGCCCGTGCCTCAAGCGCCAGAGACCGTGAAAAGTCCCCAGAGCGTTTCCAAGAAATTGGAAGAGGTTTCCAGCCAGGTGCAAGATGAGGCTGCGGAGGCACTTGCTACTGCGACCAAGAAGGAAGCGCCGGCCTTGGCGAAAACCAAGGAAGTCGTTGTTCCGGTTGTTGAAAAGCAAGCCGGCGACGAAACCGTCGACACTGACTGGTCAACAGCTGAAGATGAGGATACTAAACAAGAGGAAGATGCGAAGGTTGAGGTCTTCAACTTTCCGATGAAGCCTTTTGTCACTCTGCAACTCACCAGCAACCGAGCCGCGAGACCGTTCAGACCTTCAACATGGGAGAGCGCCACTCCTATTGCCCGCCTCAAGAAGGAGTTCTCGCACGACGACCGCGCTCTTGCAACAGCTTCGCAGAGCCACATTATCTATGCAGTCGTTCCAAATGAGAAAAAGCCTGACACCGGCTTGAAGATCATTCGTCAGGAGGATGGCAAAAACAAGCACGTCTGGGCAAAGACTGGCGAACGTCTGTGCAATGTGCAGGTCTCGTCTTTCACGCAGAGTGATGTAGAGTCTGTGCTTGCCACTGGTGTTAATGGCACCATCTTCTACACCACTCTCGCGAAGTCCCGCGGAGACTTGTTCGATGATGACAACGTTGAGGCCCAAGGCTTCATCATGTCGCCTCCGCCCAACTCTGACGAGCCGAGTTCGTCCTCCACTTTTGGTACCAGCTCAGCAATCAAGACTCGCGCCAAGTTGAGCAACAGGCATTCCGATCAGTACTTCGCTGTCGCAAGAGGACGTCAGATCCATCTGATTGCTCCCGAAATCGTCAAGGATCGCGCGTACACCGATCGGAACACCAACGTCGTTCATACTGAGAAATATTTGGCGGAGCACAGCCTTAGTATTAATACTGCCAAGGCTGGCAAGGACTTCTGCTTTTCTGAGGATGACACCACTCTCATCAGTCTGGACAAGGTTGGCAAGGTCAAGTTCTGGGACATCCGTTCCTTGACATCGGCGATCGATCCCGACGGTCAAGGATCATTTGATAAGGCTTCTCGCAGCGAGCTCAAGGAGCCCATGTTCAGCTTTGCCGCAGGAGCATCGCCTCTGCACCCAGATGATAAGATGTCGCCTAGCTCGGTGATGCTCCTCGACAAGGACCGGCCCTGCGCTAAGGGCGTTGCGCTGCGGTACTTGCTCGTTGGATTCCAGCAGAACCATATACTCCAGCTCTGGGATCTCGGCCTTGGCAAATGCGTCCAGGAGCTGCGCTTCCCGGAGTCACCGGGCTCCACGAACGCCATGTGCACCGTCAACTACCACCCCAAGTCCGGTATCATCTGCGTGAGCCATCCGGGACGGAACAGTATCTACTTCATCCATCTGTCTGCTCCGCGTTACAACCTGCCGCAAATGTCGCAAGCCGCCTTCATTAACCTCCTTTCCCGCCAGGACCAGAGCTTGCCGCGTCCGGAGAGCACTGCCATTATGAGTGGTATGCGCGAGTACTCACTTGGCAAGGTCGGCGATCTCCGGTCCGTCGACATGCTCAAGACTCCATTCCCTGCCGGTAACCAGCCGGAAGACGCTGCTCTTGAGACGCTGTTCGAGCTATACATCGAGCATAGCAAGGGCGTTGTCGGGATGCTCATTAAGCGTGACGATCTCGGCTGGGATGCTAAGGGTAAGATGGTCAAGCCCAAGGACGCAATTGAGGCTGGCTTGGTCAAGGTCGGAGAACTCAGTCCTTCTCGTCCTGCCGAGTCCTCCAACACTTCGCAGCCTGAGCTGCCTGTGCACAAGCCTGTCAAGTCGAAGAAGGAGCGGGAGACCACTAAGCCGGAGCCGAAGGTGCAAGTCAAGGAAGCACCGCAGCCGGCACCCACGCCAGCTACCAACGGTACTGCTCCAACGGCTCAACCGCAGCCATTCATGCAAGTTCCGGAAGCACCTTCTGCCACCAACCCGCCCCTGATGACCCCGGATAGCTACGCCATGGCTGCGCAAAAGGCCAAGTCACCTTCCCATGAGCGTGAACCCGAAACGCCTGCGGCCGCGCAGGAGCCGGCTCCTGAAGTTTCCGTTCCTTCTGCGAACGCGACCGCCACGCCTGCTGTCTCAACCGCTTTCGACACCAACATGCAGGATTTCCTTACCAAGGAGTTTACTGGCTTGTACCAGAAGCTCGATCAAGATAAGCGTGTAGCAGATGCATCCAGTGCCGCGAAGCAAGATGCCATCCTTCGTCTTGTGTCCAGCACACTGACGGAGAACGTGGAGAGCACTCTTCACAAGATCGTCAGCACCAGCATTGAAAGCAAGGTTGTTCCTCATCTGACCAATAATACCTCGAAGGTGATCGAGCGTAAGCTCTCCGAGACCTTGAACAAGCAGGTTGGCGACTCTATGGCGAAGGAGCTGAAGGCCGCTGTCCCCGCTGCCATCTCCGCTGCTCTTCGCGATGGGCAGGTGACCCGCGCCTTGTCGACTCATATTGTCGATGAAGTCACCAAGCAAGTCAAGATGGACATGGGCGGTCTTGTGCAGCGCTCGATGCAGACCGTGCAGACGAACATGGCATCCCAGATGAAGCAATCTTCTCAGTCCACGCAAAAGGCCATCCTCGACGTCGAGTCCAAGCTCAGCGCCAACATTCGCGAGATGTCACAGCACCAAACCAAACAGAATGAGATGTTGGCGCAGCTCACCTCCAGCGTGCGTGACCTCGCCTCGATGGTGCAGAGCATGAAGACAGAGCACGGTCGTCTTCTTGATCAGCTTTCTCAGCAGCCGCATGCCGCTCAAGCTTCGCAACGTGGTGCTGAGCCGGAAGCTGAGACCTCGTCGACCGGAGAGCCAACGGAAATCGCACGTCTCACACAGATGCTGAAGGAGACGAACTACCAGCAAGCCACGATCGAATGGCTACAATCACCCAACCAGGCCGAGCTTTTCGACAACCTTTTCATGTACCTCAACCCACTTTACCTCCAGCAGGTGTCTTCTCTGGTGGCACTCTCTGTCTCCGCGGCTATCACGTCCAGCTTCGAGACCAATGTCGACAAGCGTCTGGACTGGCTGGGTACCATTGTGTCGAACATTGACACTGCTGTAAGTTGCCCTCACATCCAAAAGCTTTGGCAATGACAGTTCGCTGACTTCACTCCAAAAACAGGACCCAGACATTCGTGACGTTGCACCCAAGATCATGGATGTGCTTCACCAGCGCCTGCAGGGCGCTTACATGCAGCTCGCCGAGTCGGAGCCGCGTGACGGACACGCTCTGCGCAAGATGTTCGCTCTCACTCGGCAGATTAATGAAGTGAGAAGCGTGCTTGGATGAATGGATGCATTGGCAGATCGCGCTGCATTTGCACCCCATGTGCCACAAGTATGTGAGGGATGATGAGATGAACGGCTAATACTGGGAAGGACACCCAAAAGGAACTCGATGCTTGTAGTAATGGAGGGAAAGGTGGCGCCATAGCGTGTAGGACTGTATCAAAGCATGTATAGCTCATCGAATGTTGCGCCTAAGATTAATGCTCTTATGCGTTGTTAAGGAGAAGTAGGGAGGCGAGCGAGATGAGGGTGAGACCCTGTGGATCCTTACTTTATCCTATACCGAAGCAGCAATTCCATGACCGTGGGTTTTTCGCTGATTAGGGACGAAGCCTCCTGCAGATTGTACACCGCAAGAGACATCTGCGTGAGACGCGTATAGAAATGTGTCAAAATGATCTTCCTGGCCATGCGTAAACCTAGCGGTGTTCGCATGTGGAACGGGGCGGATGCGTGTCTGACGTGTGTCGATCGTCCGCGTCAAACGCGATGCGGCCTGGCCCGAGCGCGGAAACGTTGGTCGCCGTTTCACCCTCTCACAACGGAAAGGGATCGGGATCCATTGAAAGTTGGCCTGATATCGCTGCACACAACACAACACGTCCTTGCGCAACCTCCACTCGCGACTCTACTCTGCCTACCGACCCGTATACTCGAACAGCACGTGGCTACGTGCCCTCTTCGATTACGATCGCTTTGCACTGAAGCGGAGCTCAGCACTACAATCATAAGCCCGCGTGCGACAGGCCGCAACCATGAACATCTTCCGGATACTGGGTACGAGCTTTCGTCTTAAGCGTTTCGCGAGAACTCGATCGATACAGCTTCGGATCGCTGACAGAATACTGCTGAACAGGAGATCTCTCCCATCTTGCCTCCCTTTTCATACTCATCGCGAAGATGCGAAGCTCGAGTGTACGTTCCTAAAACCAGACAATGGAGAGAACGAGGAATATTAAAGATCGGCTTGGGACACGCAACTGACAACTGCGGCCACAGAGCGCCTCGGGTATCTCGTTCAAAAGCCAGTTTCTCTACATGATGGTATATGCCACGCGCTATATTGGTACGTTCAACCCTGGGAGCAGCAACAGCACTCAAGCTATGCGCTCCCACGTGCGCTCAATCAGCAGGACATGAGCTGACAGAGCCTCTCTCTCAGACCTTTTCTGGACAAACCCCACTCACTCCCTCTGGAACACGACCTTCAAGATCATCTTCATTGGCGCGCAAGCCTACATCGTCTACCTGATGCTCAACGACTACAAGCCCACGCATGACCCGAACCGGGACACCTTCCGCGTCGAGTACCTGCTCGGTGGCGCCGCCGTGCTCGGCATCCTGTTCCCCTACAAGTACAACCCGGGCGAGATGCTGTGGGCCTTCAGCATCTGGCTCGAGAGCGTCGCGATCCTGCCCCAGCTGTTCATGCTGCAGCGCACCGGCAGCGCGGAGACGATCACGACCCACTACCTGTTCGCGCTGGGCGCCTACAGGGCGCTGTACATCCCGAACTGGATTTGGAGGTATGTGTTGAGGATCGCGAAAACCGCCGGATTCAGGAGATGAGAAAATGCGATCGCTGACGAATTTACCAAATAGGTACGCCACGGAAGGCCACTTCGACCCGATCCCCGTCATGGCCGGCCTGATCCAGATCGTTCTGTACACCGACTTCTTCTACATCTACTGGACCAAGATCATGCAGGGCAAACAGTTCAACCTGCCCGTGTAAAACGAGACGCGCACCGAACGCGAGCTCAAGAGCGCGCCGACTTGTGGTTTCCCCCGCCTCGCGAAAAGCGCTGTGCGGGTACGAGAAAAGATCAATGTTAGGAAATGCATAGCGTGCGGAGACTTTCTCCGCTAGGTGCGACAGGCGTTTGAGGCGCACACGGGCTGCCAGGCGGGGTGGGATGGAGGTTCCGTGGGGAGGGTTGGGATCAAATGGCCTGACCTGCGAATGCGGACGAAAAGGAGCTGGCGGGGTTTACGTGTTGTAAGAGTACGGCTCTACTACCTGTGCATGAGCGAGCGAGCATCATTATCATCAAAAGAATCGAAAAAGCTCATATCCACACTGTTTTGTTATGACAATTCTTCCATTCATTAGCTATCTTCGTGAGAGGATAAGAATGTCGCAGGATTGAGCGAAGCAAGACCCGTGTATGCACGGTCGAAATGCAGACATTTGAGCCATGGAGCTATGAACCCCACTCGCGCTGCGGACAGCATTGGCTCTTCCGGCGCACCCAAGTTCTTTCCAGTCTTCCCCGACATCACATGAAAAGCAAACGTTGACCGCTCCTCTACCTCGTCATAAAGCTCGACCTAGTCGGGCTTCGTACCCCAGGCGTTCCGGCGCCCTGCGCCGCCGGACTCGACCTAGGCGCCGGCGAGAGCGCAAAGTTGCCCACCGGCGGCAGCCTCGCTGCAGCAGCCATCGCGTTCCCCTCCGCGACATCCATAGAGTCGCCCTCATCACCCACCACCTCTTCCTCGTCCGTCCCGTCCCTGCTTGCGCGCCACTCCTCGGTCTCCTCGCGCAGCGTCTCCAGCACGTCCTCGCGCTGGTTCACCAGCATATCGCTGATATGCTCGCCGCGGGCCTTCAGGACGCGGCCGAACTTCTTCTTCGGCTTCTGTGCGAAGTCCGAGGACCAGAAGTTGTGCTCGCTGGCGAGCCAGATGGTCGACGTCCGGTAGTACCAGGGCGAAAGCATGTCGTTGGTCTGCGAACGGCAGGCTTGCAGCGGCACGTCCTCGATCAAGTGGAGCGTCCGGTCGATGCGGTCCATGGCGACATCCTCGTGGGCGCGGATCCAGTTCGTGATTGCCACGTGGCCGACGTTGGTTCCCATGAGGAAGACGTGGGTGGAGTCGGCAAGCTCGATGTAGTTGTCCCAAAGGTAGTTGAGAAGCTCTGTAGCTTCTGCAGAACGCTTGAGGAGCAGGTCATTACCCTCGTGCTCCTGCTCATCCTGTCGAGTGGTCAACATCTTGCCAGTGGATGAAAAGGTGGAGGTGATGCTCACGTCGTCTTCTGTGATGTGCTTGGGGAGGTTGACGTCGACGACTGCGAAACCGAGCTTCGTGGCCTCTGACACGTAGGACTTGAGAGGATCAGCCTTGGAACTGTCAGCATCATTCTGTGCGTGATGCACAGTGAGAGGGTCGCTTACCAGCCATGAGTTGTGTAACTCAAGCTTTCCTGTGCGAGGATCTGGCGAAGCAAGTAACTGTGGAGGGTCGTGCATGATGACCAGCAACGGGCGCTCTTCCATGTAGTTTGGCCTGCAAAGGGAGTTAGCTGGTTAGTTTTAAGCAACCGTCTCGAGGGCGTGCTTACGTTGCAAGGACTTGTTTTTCGAAAGACTTTGAGAGAGACTCCCGGTGAACAAAAAGCGGAGACATGGAGAAGTCATCCCAAAGATCGCTGGCTTGAATGCGGCGAACGACATCGTGCATTCTCTCACCTTGTAAGGACCCTGCAAGCCTCGAAGACATGTCCTTTGGGTACAGGCTTGCCCAGAATCTGCTCTGCTGTCGAAGCACGGCTTTGATATCGTCGACACTGCTCGGTGCGGGATCGACATTCTCGAGCCGGTCGGGAGGCTCGCCCATCAGCGTCCTACTGACAGCAGTGGCAGATCGTGCAATCGAGTCCAGATTGTATCCACCTTCCAGACAGACAGCGACCTTGCCCCCGGCTAAGGACATGAGCATATGGGTCATATGAGCATAGCCGGCCGGTGTCACCTTGCAACCTCCGAGCATGTCGCCCTCAGCGGCGTCAAAGCCTGCCGCGATGATAACCAGGTCAGGGTTGAACTCGGTAGCTATGGGCATAACCACTTGTTGGAAGGCGTAGATATAGTCAGCGTCACCCATGCCTTTCTTGCTCCAAGGAATGTTGACGTTTTTCCCGAGGCCAGCTCCCTCGCCGCAGTGCAAATAGTCTCCGTACGGACCCCGTCTGTCGCGATAAGATAGCTCAGGGTAGAACCGTCCGTTTTCGTGGACATGGAGGGAAACGTAGAGCACGTTCGGGTCATCATAGTTTGCCTGCTGAATGCCATTGCCGTGATGCACGTCCCAATCCAAGATGAAAACCTTACGGCATGCTGGACCAAACTCTCTCTGGCACACCTTCGTGGCGATGCTCACATTATCATAGAAACAAAATCCTTTAGCGTCTTCACGCTCAGCGTGGTGGCCAGGTGGGCGGATAATGGCGAAAACATTCTTCACTTTCCCCAATAGGATGGCCCGGCATGCTTCGATGGCACCCCCTGCAGATAGAGCTGCACAATAAGGCGTGCTGGGAGACATGTAGACCGAGTCCATCCTTTCCTGCTCAAGAGGGTGTTGCAGCTCCTCTGTAAGCTGCTCCGCTGTCTTATACGTCAGGCTCTGCACCCAGTCCCAATGGGATTTGGTGTGCACTAGTCGGACTTCTTCTTCGGTCACCATTCGAGCATCAATACGACCCATGTAGTAGTCCGTGAGCGGCCCAGATGTCGACTCCCGCCAAGCCAAGCCGGCTTGTACGAATGCCTCGAAGATCGCATGAATTCGCCTCGGATCCTCGGGATGTACATCTTCTTCCGTGGGTATCGCCTCCACGTGGAAGCGCATGCGGACATCATAGATCAGACCCGTCTGTGCCGAAGCGTATGGCAGATTGTCAAACTTTGGAGGCCGGGGAGCATCCTTCAACTGCGTGAGATGTTGATCATGAACATCATCCTGCTTCAGGTCCGTGCCTTTCAGCGGACTAGATGCCTTGGAAAGCACCGTGTTGCCATTCGGCCTTGCACCTAAGAGGCTCGAGTGATTCTCCAGAGGTAGAGGATTCGCCGGAGTGAATTCTGTTGAGGTCACAACATCTCCATCCGACATAAGTGTGTCCATTGCCGCTCTAGCGGCGGCGGTACTCGCTACTTATACTCATGCAAGCTTGATACTTGAGGTTGCCGTCAGGAGAACCTGATGATCCCAGCTAGAAGGCCATTAGTATATCATTCCAAAGTATAAGCGAGACGCTACTATAAACGGAATAATTATATAGTAGGTTAATAGCCACTCACATTGCGGCCGACTCGTAAGGTACGAGTACTCAGAATAGGCTTAAAGTGGGCAGGGAAGGTTTCTCAACGGGGAGAAGTCCTTACGGTTGATGTTCGACTCGTGGTAAGATCAGAAAGGCGGAAATGACAGAAGGTATCGCGGTAAGGATATCGCTTGCGATGGCAAACGCTTGGGAACGCGTGTGATGCCGCAGTTGCTATGACGAGACGATAGCAGGTAGTTAGAACTAAAGGTTGAAAGTGCGAGCGCAAGGCGACTGAAATGTCAGGGAGACTGCGAATGCGTATAATAAGAGCCTTGTTTCGGAGTAGTGATCAATGTTAAGTGAACGGTAAATCCAAGGGCAAGGTACCGGTAGGTAGGTATTGGTCGCAGACGACGCCTTGCCTAATTAGGCCTAGCGTACTATCACAACAAACGCCTACCATATATGATCCAAGCACTTCATGCTCACGTTCATTGAGTGAGTGTTATAACCTTGCCAGCCATCTCAATGTTGAACTGACTAAACAGCAGTGAAAATAGTGACAGTGGGGCGTGCGATGGGTAGACCGCGACGATAAGGGCGGCGCCATACCCTCGAGACCTGTGAAAGCACATGTTTCTGACGATTCGATGCGAACATTCCAGCATTTGAGGAGATTGTTGAGCGCATGAAGGCACGTGTAAGCGTGCAATGTACCCCGTAGACCCCCGATTACAATACCCGCCCTGTAGAGACGCCTTAAGATTCGCTTCTTTATACCTTGAACGCCCAACACCCAACGCAATACCTTAGACCATAGCATTGATGACATTACTGCGATCATAAGACCAACCACACCGTAGCCATGACCGCCAACGCGGCCATTTTCATAAGCCCGACCTCCATACCACCGGCGCCATTCTGGTAAAACACAGCGCCCAAATAGCTGCACTTCACCTCGCCCGCATCGTCTCTCGTGCCGTAGCTCGTCTCCAACCCTTTGCCCTTAGACGGGCACCCAATGCCCATGGACGCTGGGCACTTCTGCACGAGACTGTAGCACAGATCCTCACAAGGTAAGACCTCCTTGTACGGCCCAGGCATGATATCCAAGTCGATGATCTCGTGATTGCGCGAGCGGTTCGTGGCGAACGTGGACATGTACGTCTGGCTCCAAGCAGGAGAGCCAGGGAGCGTCGGGGCACCGGGCATTGGCACGTACGAGGCGTTGAGGTAGTCGAAGGGTAGTGAGGTGCCGTTCGCGAACGTCTGCGCAACGTTACGCGGCTGCAGCCAGTAATACTCCGCGCTGAAGTCCTCGCAGCGCGGGATCGTGACGGCGCAGAGCCACTCTTTGTACGCGTCAGCGCAGTCCTCGCAGGAGCGAGATGGGCTGTACGCAGAATCGGAGGAAGCGTTGCAAGCGACCTGCTGCATAGAGTAGGTGAAGTTCGCGTACAGGGCAGCGGCGTACGAGTCGTAGCGTGCGGCGAGGCTGTCGCGGGATGGGTAGGTTAGGGAGTTTGCGGGGACAGCGTAGGCGACTTCGGAGCAGAAGGAGAGGTCGAACATGAGTGCGCAGTTTCCGTCCGCTTTGGTTTGCCAGGGCGTGGGCGCCCAGACTGTTCCACCGCCTCCAATGACACCGGGGCCACTGGCGGTGGAATTGCCTTCCATGGCGAGTGTGCCGAAGTAACCGCTCGAGCTGTTCAACCTGGAAACATAGAACTGCTGTTTCGGCTTGTTACCCAGTCCACGAGACACCATACTCATTTCGATGTGGGAAATGGTTCCTGAAGTGTCACTCGAGGAAGCCTGCATTTGTGCGTTTGTTTTGAGCCCGCAAAATGATTTCGACAGACCGAGAGACCGAGTGTAGTTGGCATTACCGGCAAACATAATGAATGGAGGTGGAGACAGGTCCATCCAATCAGAGTACACTTCCGAGCCATTGTCAGCCTGGGTAAGGTTGTCCGTTACCAGCAACGCAGAAGTTGTATCCGTGTCCACCAGGAACATGAGAGGCGTAGCATTCTCCGCCTTGTGGTAATAATCGTCGATCGATACCGCAATCTCGTAGTTCCAGCCGCCAGTGAATGTATTCGGAGGTCGCGGAGCATGTACAGCCAAGTAAACATCGTCACTCGCCGTGACATTGGCGTGCGCAAAACCCTCATCTAGAGGAACAACGACTTGCCCACCACTACTCTCCGGCCCTGGTCTCTCATTGTCCGCGGACGTCCCGACATAAAGCGTCAGCTGCGGCGGCGCGCTCGATTGCGTTCCCGTGCCATTATACGTCGGCTGCAAACACGTGTTGATCGAGACGAACACCGTCCTTGTCTCCGAGCTCGTCTGCCTCCGCTCGATCCCCTCCATGTCTTCAACGCCGTCCAAGTCCCGTTTCCTCAGCTCTTCATGCCGCTTGACACCCTCTTCCTTCTCCGCCTCAAACAACGGGCTCGGCAAACCCGCGCCTCTATCCCCATACGGCCCATGCAGCAGCCTCTCAGGATACCTCCACCGCGCCGTCTGGCCCGCGAGAATATTCAAGTTGTCGCCCGCGTTGTTTGCCGAGATACCGACCAGCTCCGGCTCATTCTCGTCCTGCCTTTCCTCCAACCCAAACCCATCTCCCTCAAGGTCCTCCAATTCCGCTATCCGGTGCCAATTGTGGTCCTCGCCAGGATGTGATTCGCCATCAGCTAGATCCGCCGCGTACGCAAAACGCGGGTTCGATAGTGCCCACAGCGTGATTGCAACGAGCACCAGAGCCAGTAGCGATGCTGTGAGCCGCGATTGGAGGGGCGTCAGGCGCGGGCATTTGCAGAGCATCGTTGTCGCGCAATGCGCGCGGAGGCGCTGCGCTGGGGTGCGACGATTGCGGCCGGCGGGCTGTGGAATGGGTGGGCGGTCCTCAGGGTTATGTCCGGGGAGTTTTAGTGTAGGTGCGTAGGCCTGACGTCCTTCTGGGTCGGTTTGAGACGGGCAGGTGTGTGGTGTTTTCTCTCAAGCCTCCTTCAGGCACGACCATTCGGGTTTCACATGCGCGATGTCAGGGTCTGGGGATGGGATCGGCAACTGAGGGCCGTACGGTCCGATGCAACCAGGCGCGAGGGCCGCAGCAAACGCGCAATCTCCTAGCGTTACGAAACTTGAAGCTACATCTCATGCACATTTAATTGTTGTTTGATTCCATATTCCTTAATCCGGGACGTCATCTGTTCGTTTTAGCCTGATCGCCGACGTACGCCTTCGACACCGACTCCAAACCCCTCAGCGCGACATTCAATGCGCACGAGATTGCACAGTCGCAGGTCGCACGAACGTCTTTCGATAGCAAGGTAACATTGGAAGTTAACATTTTTCGTAATCGAGCGAAATACAGTCCGATGCTCTCGCAAGAGCTAAACATGTAAAACAAGATCCCATCTCCTATGTCGACAAAGTACAACAGCCCCGTGCCATGAATGCGGATGAAACCAGAAAGGCAGACGATCGCCTCGACGATGAACGTAGATCTCTCTACAATTTGGCCTTGGTGGACGCACCACTCTCGATCTCCGCGTACATCTCGTCGATGACACTCCTGTACATCTTCGCGGTTTGCGGGCGCTTGAGCTTGAGACTAGAAGAAAGTTAGCGTCGCCATCGTCTGAACCAGGAAGCCAGGAGCACTTACGTAGGCGTCAAGAGCTCGTTGTCGATCGAGAAAGGCTCCGCCATCAACCGCACCGCCTTCACGTTCTCGTAACTGTTGAACTTCGCCTTCTTGCCGACCTTAGCCAGATCCTTCAGCACCGCAGCCCGCACCTTCGGCTGCTGCGCCGCGGCCTCCATAGCTTTGACGTCGCTCGCTTTCTGAGGCTTGCCCAGCACCTTACCCAGGAACGCCGCGAACAGATCCGCCTGGATGCCGAAGATAGCGACCAAGTTGGACTGCGACGAGTCGCCGTGGACGTACGCCTGGGCGAGGTAGGGGCAGTTGCCGAGGTAGACGTTCTCGATGCGCTCGGGGGAGATGTACTCACCCTGGGCGAGCTTGAGGACGTTCTTCTTGCGGTCGATGATCTTGAAGCGGCCGAGCTCGTCGATGGCGCAGACGTCGCCCGTGCGGAACCAGCCGTCGTCCGTGAAGGCCTTCTTCGTCTCCTCGTCGTTCTTGTAGTAGCCCGTCGTGACGGTCGGGCCGCGGATGAGGAGCTCGCCGCGCGGGTACGGCTTGTCGGTGCTGTAGTAGTCCATGTCCGGGACGTCGGCGAGGCAGAGCTCGGAGACGGGCATGGGGCCGCCGCAGTTGCCGACGGTGAAGTCGCCGGGCGCCTGGATGAGCGAGCAGGCGAAGGTTTCGGTCAGGCCGTAGCCCTGGAGGAGCTTGTTGCCCATAACGGCGCGGAGGAACTGGTGGAGGTCGGGGTCGAGGGGAGCGGAGCCGGACACCATCACGTTTGCGCGGTCGAGGCCAAGCGCGCTTGCGACCTTGCTCCCCCAGATGCGGTCGTAGAGGAAGTGGCGGTTTGTGGCCTTGGCTGGATCTGGGTTTTTCAGGTTCGCCATTTTCGTGCTCATGACATGTCTTGAGAGAGCGCCCTTGAAGCCGGAAGCTTCGACTGTCTGGCTTTTGATGACACCGCCAAAACGGTTGAACAGTCGCGGGACTGAAGTGAAAGTGTGTGGTCGCAACAGCTTGAGGTCATCGACCAGCTCCTGAATATTGCCGTGGAAGTAGCCGATCGCAGTGCCAGACCATAGGATACCATGTTCAGTGAGACGCTGGAAAATATGCGCCAAGGGAAGGTAGGAACAGGAGACAGAGTCAGGGTTTACATCCACCGTGACAAGGACAGACGAGGCCGCGGCAACCGCCGCAGAGTGTGTCAGGACCACGCCCTTGGGGTTGCCGGTCGTACCTGATGTGTAGTTGATAGTGACAATGTCATCCGGTCTCGGTAGGTTTACAGGGCGAGGCGAGATCTCACCAAGGGCCTCGACGTCTCCCATGTAGTGAATTTGCACGCCCTTCTCAGCCGCGATCTCATTAAGCAGGTCTTTCTTCGACCTGCCCGGGAGTTCTGTACCGTCGGAAAGCGGATCCGCAGAGATGATCAATTTCACAGTCGGGCAGCGATCCGACAGCTTCAAAAGTGCCGGGATGTGGTTGACGGATGTGACAACCGTGGAGAGTTCGGCATGGTTGATGATGTACTCGGTGGAATCAGGGCCCAGAGTGTCGTAAATGGAGACGCTGTACAAAGACTGCGAGGCGCACGCCAGATCGGTGATCTGCCACTCGGGGCGATTCTGACACCAAAGACCGATACCGTGTTGCCTGCCGTGCACGCCGACACTCTCAAGGAGACCGACGAGACCAGCGCCAAAATTGGTCTTCCTCTTCTGGATTTCGCTATATGTCTCCCAGACGTAGGGGCCGAAGGTTTTGGTGGCCGGGTCGTACGGCCTGTGACCCAAGCACCTGCCGTTCGGGACGCGCTTGGCGGAGGACTCAAAGATATCGTGGGTCGAAGACACGGAAGGGTCTAGTGTGTGCAACAATCCTTCTTCGAATCGCCAGTGCCTGTGTACCGCGCTTCTGCCCTCTTTCTCGCTGTTGGGCACAATGCTGCTGTAGCGCGCGCCCGGGGGAGGCGGCGCATGGAGCCTGCTGGCCTCTTCAAGAACGCTGCTCATGTTTGGCTCAAGTCGCTAGGGTATCGGAAAGAGGTGTGATCGAGGTGTTACGAGGCGGATATGCTGGTAATCCGGTGTTACGGGATGCGATTGGTCGCGCAGACGGGCTATTCGAGCTGGGTCCCGTCGCGGGTGACTGCAGTGAATGAATGATCAGTCGGCTATTCTTGAGCTCGTCATGATCCTGATGCAAGCGACTCTTACTGTTGACTGCCCAGGCTTGAAGGCGGATCTAGCTTGTAGAGGTGTGTGAGTGAAAGCGCCCGAGCACGCGGGACGAAGTCTGCAGCACAAAGAAAGCGTTGGAGCAATGGATTATCGTTAAAGAGTTGCAAGACGGTCTGCACGAGTGATCCAGGTAGATCTAAGGACAACCGAGGATGGATGCGAGCAACGCGCACTAAGACAGTGTTCCGCCGTGGCCGGGCATGCCGAGCAAGGGCGACTCGGCGGTGCAGAGTTGAGGCTCAAGGCTGCGGCCGAGGAGGATTGCATCACCCGACCCAGGGATGCTTTTGTCGCGAGCCGAGGTACCGCGGTGGGCGGACACATCGCCGGATCCAGAAGCATTTGCGGGTCGCCGCCGGGCCACGAGATTGTTATTGCGGAGAAATGTGTAATCCTGGTAGACGTACACGAATGCTTTTTACATGCGCTGAACGAGCTGATTCCACGCACAAAATTGGTACCATTCACGCCTCTCCGCGACACTCGTGAAGAGATCTACCAACGCTCGGTACCTGTGGCCTGGGAGCTTCACATGTCTGCGCCAAGCCTTACCTACCCCGGCAAACCAGAAAGTCAAAATTCGGGCGTGCCGCGTGCATAAACCGAGGCCGCATGCATAGGTCATCATCAGACACGCCGGAGCCGCACAGTTCATGACATGCCTCATTGCTACCGTACAACAGCGAACCACGTCTTGAGTATGCTCATTGTCTTCAGCTTAAGCAATTGATGGTGGCCTACCATGGTGCTGATAAGATTCTGGCGAGGCCTAGGGGCAATTCCATTAATTTGCAAGTTCATGAATCGTATCATAATTCTCCAGAGCTACCTGTAGAGGTATCCTATCGCACTTTGAACAATCAAACCACCGGTTTCGTCGGCGCCGCAGCATCGCCCGTCTTGTCAGCAGCCTCAGCGTTCCCGTTCGAGTTTGGCTTCGTGGCAGACGCTTTGAACGATTGCTGGAAATCGCCGATAATGTCGTCGATGTGCTCAGTGCCCACTGATATGCGGATGAGGTCCTGATAAAAGTTGTCAGTCGTTGTCTCAAGCAAACGCTGTGCACAATCACGCAACTCACCTCCGTCACACCACTGCTCAGCTTCTCCTCGTCCGTGAGCTGCTCATGCGTCGTCGACCAAGGGTGGATTGCCAGCGTCTTCGAGTCGCCCACATTCGCCAAGTTCGAGATCAGCTTGAAGTTGTCGACGACCTGGCTGCCGGCCGCCTCGCCTCCTTTCACGCCAAAGCTCAGCACGCCGCCAAAGCCTCGCGGCAGGTACTTCTTGGCCAGCTCGTGGCTCTGGTGTGACTTCAGACCTGGATACGACACCCACGCGACATTATCGTTCTTCTCCAACCACTGCGCGAGCTTGAGCGCGTTCTCCGCGTGCCGTTCGCAGCGCAGCGAGAGCGTTTCGATTCCAAGTAGCAGTTGCTGCGCGGCGAACGGGTTCAAAGCCGAGCCCAGGTCGCGCAGGATTTCGACTCGTAGGCGAATGATGAAGGTGATCGGGCCGAAGGTGTCCCAGAACTTCAGGCCGTGGTAGCCGTCGGAGGGCTCGGTCATCTGCGGGAAGCGCTTCCTGGCGTCTTGGGTGCCCCAGTCGAACTTGCCCGCATCGACGACGACGCCGCCGATGGTCGTGCCGTGGCCGCCGATCCACTTCGTCGCGCTGTGGACGACGATATCCGCGCCGTGATCGATGGGTCTGCAGTAGAAGCCGCCTGCGCCAAAGGTGTTGTCGACCATGACGGGGACGCCGGCCTCGTGGGCGACTTTGGCAATCGCCTCCAGGTCGGGCACATTGTAGCGCGGGTTCCCGATGGTCTCCACGTAGACGGCCTTGGTCTTCTCGTCGATCGCCTTCTTGAACTCCTGAGGGTCGTCGCCCTGCACGAACTTGGTGTGGATGCCCAGGCGCGGCAGGAAGACTTTCAGCTGATTGTACGTGCCGCCGTAGAGGTTACTGGTGCTGACAATGTTATCGCCCGCGTGTGCGAGGGCTGAAATGGCCATGAACTGGGCGGATTGGCCGGAGCTGGCTGCCAGTGCCGCCACGCCACCTTCGAGGGCTGCGATCCTCTTCTCAAATACGTCGACAGTGGGGTTCATGATGCGGCTGTAGATGTTTCCGAACTCCTTCAGCCCGAACAGACGGGCGCCGTGTGCCGAGTCATCGAAGGTATAGGAAGTCGTAGCATAGATAGGAACGGCACGAGACTTGGTCGCAGGGTCGGGCTCCTGGCCTGGACGAGTTCTATCGTCAGCAAGTCTCTAGGCAATTGGCTTGCTGCCATTGCTGTGGCGACTAAGTAGTCACAAGCAGGCTTACCAGCGTGCAATTGCAGCGTCTCAAAGCGCGGTGCAATGTCCTCTCCGCTCATGTTCGCAATTTGTTCTCTTAGCTGTTGCAACCTGGTCTTTGGTTTGCTATTCCTGGACATGTAACAGCAGATGGCACAAAATCGAGCTCGGAGGTGTATATTTAATGAGGCAAAGATTTGGGAGAGAAAATGATCGGCTGATATTCTTTCAGAAGCTCGTTTGAGCTCAATTGCCCAAAAATGGCGTGCTCGTGGTATGAGTGGGAGCTCTGGGCAAAATAATGAGTGGTCTGGCGACGGGGTCTCTGTGCCCCGCACATCAACAAAGCATTGGACCGAGCCCCGCCTATGGCGTGCTCGCGCGATGCTCGTCTGAGTCCTTAGAACATCACTCCATTTACCCACCGGTGGTATGGGGCCAATTAGAGTGTCCGAGGTTTGCCAATGGTTCGTGATAGAGTTGAGTTTGATCCTCCGACGCACTCCAGCTGGTGAGAGTCAGGAATGATTGAGTTTTGGGGAAGCTACCCTGACGATCCCTTCAAATCGCCGCAATGCAAAGCAATTTGCATGCGTGGGAGATCGGTAGTCAATTTGTCAGGTCGGGAATGTTTAGTTAATTTGGCGACTGTGGATGTCAGCCTCTATGTATGTGCTGTTACAAGGCCTCTTCTCCCTCCACAATCCTGACTTGTGACTGCTGAGAGCCTTTCACCACCTTGACCACCATGCCAGCGCTCTCACAGAATGTCTCACAACTCGAAATGGGTTGCGCCTTGCTGGCATCTTCCGCGTTGTCCTTCCCAGCTGCCTGCACGTCAAGCTGTGGCAGAGCATGCGAGCCCAATTTCAGCGGCACCAGCACGATGGGAAATGATAACGCTTCGCCGGGAGTATAATCTGCACCCAGCGGCAGGGAGAAATGCTTCTTCTTCGATCCGCCAACGAGCCAAGTGTCTGGTACGGCTTGCACGTCTAGGAAGAACGCACTGCTCTTCTCATCCTTCTTCTCCGGCTTCGTTCCGAAAACGCTCTCAGTGCTCCAAGACCTCGAGTAGTCGACTCTGAGCTTCGCATTGACGGGCTGGCCGACCTTGACTATGGTCTCCATGTTGGAGTGACCGTCGTACCCTGGCTCGAGTAACGCAAAGCTAACGTTGAAGGCAATGTCCACGGTGGGGACTTCGACGGCTAGCGATATGCACCTGTCTGCCTCGGTTGGAGTCGTCGGTAATTCGATATCAACACGGGGGTTCCCAATGTGCCATTTCATCAGCCAATCGGTCAACGCCCGCTGAATGGTCGCAGGAAGGGTGTCGACGATCTCAAACCAGCCCAGGTCCGCGAAGCTCGGTACCTTCGCCGTGCTCAGTAGAGCAGCAGTATCCATTTCGCTTGGCAGGAGGCGTAGTCGAGTGCGTTCCTGCAAGACCGGCAACAGCAGTCTGCGAAGGTGCTTGAAAGCGCTAGTTTCGAGATCGCGTGCGAAGGTGCTGCTGAGGGAAGCCAGGATCAATTCTTCAACGGACTGATATCGCACTGCTAGCGACAGTGGGGCGTCTTTCTTCGTGACCGGTTTTGGGCCGCTTGTGAGGCCTTTGCGCGTGACCTTGTAGACCAGGCTCACTGGTGCGTTGTCCACGACCATCGTAGGTAAAACGCTGACCGGCGGCTTCTCGATGGCGTATGCTTCGCTATCCTTCAAATGCGCGCTCGTGACCGCAAGAGGGCAGCCGTTCGTCGTCCGAATTGTGAATGTCGAGAACAGGATCTCATGACGGAACAGGTCGTTCACCTCGACGTCCAGCGGTAGCACAGCCGGAAGCTTCACCGCAGCGACAAAGCTGAAGTCGCCAGACTCATTCTTGTAGTGAGCCTCTAGTCTCACAACGATTTTACTCAGAGCATTGTCCATGCTGTAAGGGATCGTGAGAGAGGCTTCTTGATCGGCTGCGAGACCACCAAGAGATACCACGCCGATTTTAGTATCTTTCTCGCTTCTGCGTTCACATCCTGTTGTCTTTGCGTCCGCGAGATACAACCTCAGACCAGCACTAGCAGGCTTGAGACGAACGTCCATCTCCTGCACCTCGTTCCAGCCGCTCCCAAGTTTTACATGGAGATGCTTCGTCTTGCCCATATGATCGTCCTTTCCAAGCTCTATGCTGGCATCGAATGCTCTGGTGTGCGGGTAGAGTAGGACGAAGGGCCGCTCCCTCCGCGAGCGCTCCTCATCAACCGACGGCGCGTAGACGATACCTAGAGCAGACGTCTCTGGTATGGTCGGAGGACGCAGATCATGGCAGAAGCGAAGCCTTTTCGCCTTCAGAATGACCTTGTCGATGAAGTACGCCCCGAAAGTGGTCGCGTGGCTTTCAATATCCACGTGCACGACGCCGTTCTTCACCTCCAAAGGATCCGATCGCGTAATGATGATTTCCGTTTGCGGGTCGTCGACCTTCACAAGCTTGATGCAAACTTGATCTATTGTGAGGTCGTCATCCAGAACATGCCGCAAGCTGAAACGGTACGAGAAGCCATCCATATGCTTTAACAGCGCGACCTCACGCCCAAGCTCGATGTCGTCAAAGAACTCGCTCATCTTCGCGTCCAGATCATTCGGTAGATCCGCAGATGCATCCACAAGCTGCTTCAGATAGCCTTCTGCGCTACCTTCCTCGTCTTTGCTGACCTTCTTCCCTTCGATCCGCCTGCCCGCGACCTTCTTGATAAATCCTAGCAGCACCTGCGCGAAATCTCCCTTTCTGTTCAAGCGCTTCAAGCACTCGGAGAGGTCACGCACTACCTTCGCTTCTTGCAAACTCCAGGCATCACTGGCGTAGAGCGGTAGCACATATTCGAAGTACCTCGCGGCGGCGGTGAAGTCGCGCTGCTGGAATTTCAGCATCGCGATGTCGCCCATGATCGTTTCTGCGGATTTTGAGTGCGTCGCAGTCGTGTACAAGCGGACCGCGAGGGAGGAGAGGTCCTCGAAAGCTGAAAGAAACGAGGGCTGGTCGGCGAGCAGGTGGGCGAGATGTGGAGTGAGGAGCGCCAATGGCTCGTCACTAGGTTTAGGCGTGCTGGATGACTTCTCCGCGTAAGAAGTTTCTTCGTTCCGGTCTTCTTCATTCTCCTCGTTCTCTTCCAACTTGACGTCGTCGAGGCCCTTGGATAGGGAGTCTGATGAGTTCCATCCCGCAACCCATCCTCGCTTTTCGGCAAGGTGCTCGAGCGTTCTTCTCTGGATCATGACCAACTCGGCCCTGTATGCCGCCAACTCCACTAGCCCAGGCTTTTCAGGGGTCTTCGGTGCTTCACCGCCAGCGAATCCTTGGGGTCCGTTCTTTAGTGGGCCAGGTAAGCTCGTGGTACGCGAAGGGTACAGATTGGCGCCCATGGCAAATCCGAAATCAGGCCGCTTCAACTTCGAGGTGGTCCCGTTAGCAGACTCGTCGCCCTCGAGACCAAGCAGGGCAGTGTCAGTTTCAGCAAGGACTTGACTGGCCAGAGAAAACGCCCATGACGAAATGAGAGGCTCCAAGGTGGCAGGAGACAGTTTGGTAGATTCGGACCTATAGGATGGCTATCAACATGTGGCCTTTCGCGGCTGCTCGACAGTATGTAAGTGTATGCGTACCCATTGATCTGATCCTGCCGCAAGGCGCGCGCGCTGCTCTGCACAAAGCTGAGTGCTCGCCAGCAGACCTCTGCGAGAAGGACTAGGTCTTCACCGCCTTCTTTGAAATTGCTGCCGAACTCTGATCGAGCAAGTTGCGCGCCTGCCAGGCGCAGGAGCAGGGCTTTCTGCCGGGAGAAGAGATAGCAGGAGAAGTCGAAGAAGGAAATCTGGCTTCGGACGATCTCCTGTCGGTAGTCCTTGTCAAACAGATTGAGAGCCTTCTCGCCGTTACTTGTAGCTTTGTCATCGCCCGTTTCGAGTGGTCCAGTAATTCTCTCTTTAGCATCTCCCGTAGTAGCGGCGAAAGAAGTTGCTGTTCCCTCGGCATTTCCAGATGCAATGTCTCGCACGACCGTCTCCAAGCCTACTGTCAGTTCATCATATATCGCCAAAGCGTCCTCCACCAAGCCCATACTCTCCAGCGCTTTAGCCAGCCCCTCCTTGTGGATGAAGAAAGTGCAAAAGTTCCACCCAGGCAGTGACCGTCTTGCTTCCTGTGCGGCAATATCGTCTTCGTACTGTCGAACTCGCGCATCGAATGGGAGCAATATGAGGCTCTTGAACTTAGTAACCAGATCCGCCCAAGCGTTTTCTCGCTCCTGTGGACTCTCTCCAAGCGTCTGCGCAACAGCCGGAGTGGGCAAGAGATCCGGCGGAACCTGATTCTTTAACAATCGTATTTGCGCAATGCGATCCGGACTATTCTTGCTCGACTCGTTGAAGTCTGCCCGCAGCTTATCGAACACTGTCCTCGTGCTCTTCCCCGGCAGGTAATTCTTGCTCTTCGTCCGCTCCTTGAGCTCGTCCGGATCTCTTGAGCTCTCGCGCCATCTTGGCTCGCTGGCAGCAATCGTATCTGGCACCACGACGTGCAATATCATCCACTCGAACGCATCATGTTTCTCGCGCTTCCCCTCGGGTTGCGTATTATCCCTGATCCACTCCTGCAGGCGTTGGCGCACGCCCGCCTTGTAGGTATCTTTGTCGTCACATCGTAGCACGTATATCTTCAGGTATGGACTAGTCTTCAGCCCAGGGATCTGGTGTCTTCGCTCCTTGACAGCGGCATTCTTCTTCTGGTCTGGTCCCGCGCCGGCGATCTCGAGACTCGTCGGGCCCTCAGAGTCTACGCGCGAGGCGGGTGGTCGCAGGGAGTTTTGCGTGTCTTTGTCCGGGACAAATTCGACGTGAAGCGATTTGATTTGCCGTAGAGGGCGGGCGTGGGATTGCCAGTTGAGGTTCTTGAGAGGGAGACGAGCCGCTAGGTCGCGTGACACGAGGGGGAATAGACCGGCGGGGTCATGATACTCCACTGTAAGTATGCTCAGTATACAGCGTAGAGAAACGCAACAAATGGTCAATTACCTGTAACCTTGGAGCTGCTGGAGGCCTCCATTACTCCGTGTCCCAGTCTCGCAGCAGCAGTGAATCAAGCTTCGTTGCAACTTGGCTAGTAGCATTGCGCTTGCGCGACGCAATAGGCTACCTCATTGCAATGAATGATTTCTTTTGATCAATCCTCTAGAGATGTTCCGCTTGCTCGAGGAAGTTCTGCGTAGACTGCAATACAAGCATGCGCAATTGCAACGCAGCAAGGCGCATACACCGAGAACCCCTGCAGCGTGGCATGTCGCGACGTAGGCTTTCAAAAACGCCGAGAACTCTATAATCAATCCTACCTATGTATTTTCACCTTCCAACAGTAGATATATTGCGACACAGCAAAACTCACGTATCAAACATCACAATGTAGACTGGCAGGTGAATGAGAAATAACAACACATGACTTATGGTGTCATCGAGCATCCAATTCCTTGTGACATGCAGCTCGTGCAACGAGACGAGTTGTCTTGCGTCCAATGCGGTCAGCAATTGTGGCTTTCCGAAGTTATCTAGGCATGGTATAGTTCTGGAAATATCGGCCGTGAATGCCTCGCGACCAATCTCAAAATGACTTGTCCTGTTCCGCAAAGAAACCCATTGTAGACAATTATCTCCCCTTCTGACCCAACCCATCCAGTCCAGCCCTACCAACACGCCTCCCCCGATTGGCCGGCTTCACCCGTCCCGACCATCGAAGCCATCCAACATCTCGACCTCATCGCCGCCGCCGCCGCCAAATCCCTCCCACCGCCGCCTCACACCTATTCACGTCGCCTCCTCACACCAACCCGCAACAATGCAGCCCACTCTCGTCCAGCAGGTGCGCTCCCTCTCCGTCCAATTCCCGGCCCGCCAGAACCCGCAAGCGCTGACACGCAGGAAAACCGCCAGGCCCAGTACGGCCTCAAGTCAGAGGGCCGGCACGGCGTCCAGCAGTGGCGCGCCCGCGTCCCTTACGAGTCCTTCAAGAGCCAGTACGGCCCGAAGTGAGCATCCTCCTGGGCATCTCCGGCGCAAGAAAAGCACAATGGCTGACCAGCGCCCGCGCCGCCAACAGCTACTCGATCCCCAAGGTCAAGCTCGGCCGCTTCACGCCCGCTGCGCTGACTAGGATGTACGAACAAAGCCCCCTTTCAAGCAGCAAATGAAAAAAGAAACTGACGGTGTACAACCCAGGGGCCCCATCGGCGCCGCCTTCGGCGTCTCAGCCGGCATCTTCGCGATCTTCTTCTTCGACGGCATCCCGCGCGTGCAGGCCGACATCCTGCAGAAGATCCCCTTCGTCGGCGAGTTCTACCACAACGAGATCGCGCCCGAGGACAACCCTTTCTAAGCGGCTCGCGCGCGCTTGGGATGTCTCGTTTGTTTTGCTCATACATGGTGGAAAAGGAGTGGTGGGGAGGGGAGGAGAGGAGAGGAGGATACGATGACGATGATGGGGCTTGTACGTTAGAGCGCTAGAGGAATTGTGTATACAAGCGGTTGTGGGATCTACATGGAGTGAACAATTTGAGTGAGGACCATGGGATATTGCGTGAGGTGGCGGAAGTGCAAAGGGGAGCTGGCCGTGATTAAGGGCTGACAGTGGACATGAGATGAGGCGCGAGACGAGAAGTTATATTGAACATGTTTGTTTTCTTGTCATACATACAGAACGCTGCGCAGCAGTATGCATGCGGATCCGTAAAACACAGGCAATGGTCGCCTGATGATAACCATACGCCATAGGGACTCAAGCCCGTCAAAACACAATGCAAGGGTATAACCATGCTGACCTCACATCTCCGCTCCCAAGAACAACGCCAATCCCAATACACGTGCCATGGCAGGCCTCTAACGATGCCACCCAGGTAGACGTGCGCCGCAACCATGCAGTCGTTAATCATGCTTCGCCAGCCTACCAAAGTATCCGATGCGTGCTACACATGGACCCTCGCAAAGCTGCTCACGTAAGGATTAGCCTTAGCAATATCGTCGTGAGCTCCGTTGCCAGTAGCTGGGTACTTCTCTGCCATCGTACGGCCACCTTTCTTGTTCTTCTTCTTGCCCTTCATGCTACCGGCACCGTTGCTTGATTTGTTCAAGTCGACCTTGGCAGCAGGCTCGATCTCCTTGGGCTCCTCCTTGTCCTCCGGATAGGATGAATGCGTGGGCTTGCCAGAGGCATCGACGGGGGTGTACTCCCAGCACATGAACTGCCAGTTGAGCTCCTTGCGCCAGCAAAGACCGTATCCGAGCCCGACAGGTCCGGTGTCGTTACTAGTGACTTCGGATGTCAGGCCACCGGTCTTGGGCATGCGGTGCTTGAACACGACGCGTCCAACACGAGAGTGAACGAGAGCCATCGAGCACATGACGCAGGGCTCGTGTGTGAGGAACACCTCGAGCTTGAGACAGAGGTAACCGTCAGGCTTGAGATTGTTGTGCTTGAAGTGTGAATCCTCGAAGTCGTTCAAGGGGAGGTCGAGGAAGAACGCATCGCGTGACTTCTCGTCGCGCGCGAGACCAGCGGCAGCAAGAGCCTTTTCGCCTTTGTTTGCGGTACGGGTGGCTGGTTGTGATGCGACACGGAGGCGCTTGCGGCCCACCATACCGATGGCACGCATGGCGGCGTGACACATAGGGTTGCCTTTGCAAGGGTGATCGCCGATGGCCTCGCCGGCGACGTCAACTGCGTTTGGCATGGGCTTGAAACGAGCGTCACCGGCGACGGCAACGACCTGTGTCTTGTCATTAACACGCTCCATGATCACACAGCCGGTTGCAGAAGTCGAGTAGCCTTGAGCGTAGGTCTCCTCGCCAGCCTTCTCAGCCAGGTCAAAGGCTTCTGCGACGCCAACGTTGCCGATCAGCGGGTGCTTAAGATCGCTTTCGGCCTTGGAGATCGTGCCAGGATGAGCACCAAACGGGTTGGTCTTGCGGTAGAATGTCGGCCAGTACTTCTTCGACCACTCCTCTGCCTGCTCTGGCTTGGTGGGCGGTTGACGGGGAACGGTGGCCTTCTTGATCTCGAGCGGATAAGCCCAGGAGTCGGCATCGGAGCAAAACGGCGGATGCTTCAACAGAAGAGAGTGGAGGTCGGGCAAAGAGATGAGGTGTGCCGGGCAGACGAGCAGATACAGAGTCATTGTCTTCTTGTCGGCGCCGCTCTTCTTGGCTGGGTTAGGCGATCCCCAACCATTAGTCTCGGGATCTTGAAACGCAGTCTGAGGAGTGGCGTCGTCCCAGGTGCGCTGGACAGAGTGCATCTCCTTCACGAGATCACGCTGGCCAACCACATGGGCAGGCATGAAACGCGGACGAGCGAAGCGGCGGAGGTGCTGCAGGTCGATGGCGTCTTGTCCGGGGATGTTGTCTTTGATTACTCTGCAGACACTGTCAGCGCAAGTGCATGATACCGTTATGAGTGGCCTCGCTGTACATGGCCGGTGGCGGGTGGCGTACTTCAGGATATTCTCGGCATGCTTGCTAGGCAGCTCGATACTCCACACGTCGACCGTCTCGTTGCCGAGGCGGCACTCTTCTTTGGTCTTGACGTGAACCATCTGCCGACGCTGCACATCGACGACAGGGTCAGCTGCCTTGGAACCCTTAGCCCGAGGCATGGTCGATGAGGGTGGCGTGGGTAGTGTGTTGCGGAGAAGTGCGGCGGGGAGAGAGAAGAAGGCGACGACATCGTGAAAAGGCCGCAGCAGCGGCGCCAGGAAGGCGCCCACGAGCGCAAACATCGCGCCTTCCTCGTTTGATGTCGCAGCTCACGCTTTCACTGCCTGCGCTGCGTTTGGAACTTTTCCCTCAGGCGCACGCGGGGCAGGCGGGTCCAACGCTGCGGGCGGCTGGCCCCGGCGGGTACCTGCAGTAGCGCGAGGCTACTCTGCGCGGAGGAGCGTCCATCCTCCAAGCCGCGTCGTCCTCTCTGCACGCGTTCCCCGCCTTAAGGTACCTGCTATCTCTGTCTCGTGGTCGCAGCGACAGCCATGGGCCTGGAAATGCAGCCTGACGAGTCGCAGCATACTGTGGGTGTGCTCAAGGAGCGATGGCCGTGCAGGGAGCCGGAGTTGCGACAGTTAAATGCTGTTCTCTCAGTAAGCTTTCCTCTACTGAACGAGCACTTGCGACGCTCATAACGCTGACTTCGCTAACTGTAGCCAACCCTGCCCAATCCTTCCGCCCTGGTCGCATATGGCGCGCAAGCCACCGGGAAAAGCAGTATAGTCAGATCATACCTCGAAACTAGCCGCCGGCAACACGTAATAGTTCATTGCAAGGAATGTGTTACGGGTAGACACCTGCTCGAGCGGACGGCCGCAGCAGTCAACCAGAGCCTGCAGATAGAGGCGGTCAATGGAGATGCAGAAACATATACGGGGAGGTGCGAGAACATAAGTGCGCTGGTGTCTCACCTTCAGCGTATGCTGAGGCACGTCGACCATTACGTGCTGGTGTTCGATGGGATCGACCGGCAAAGAGAAGCTGCACCAACACTGCTCCCAGCGCTGGCACGCTTGGGAGAATTCGTATGAAACACTGTTTGAAGAAATACATTTGCAGAAGAACTGACTGAACTCACAGATAAATAATTTGACGACTCTCTTCATTGTACGACATGCCCCGCCACGCTTTCTCCATCATCCCCACGTACCTCACATCCACTTCCCTTCCTACACTCGAAACCAAAGCATTCGCATCCTTTCCAACGAGCCCTTGGACGTCTTCGAGACCTCTTTCCCAGAAGATATGGACTACGACGAAGAGACCCATGCGGAGGATAAAGACTGGCTATGGCCCAGATTCTGTGCCGCAGTCTGGGACTCGCTTGCGCAAAGCTGCGCGCGAGACCTCTCCAGCTTCCGCGACGTTTGTCACAAACTCTGGCGGCCCTTCGTCGCGCCCATTCACAAAGGAGATTTCGGCACTCGCGACTTCAGCCGACTCCTAGTCGCCCAGCGGAAACTCTTCCAAGACGAGTCCGCCCTCTCCGATTCGATCATCGCCACACCCACCGCTCAAACCTCGATCGTCAAGTCAAAATCTCACGACCTCCCTTACTACGCCAAGTACATTCTTCTTGCCGCCTACCTCGCCTCATCAAATCCCGCCCGCCTAGACCAAATCTACTTCATGAAATCGACCGAACGCAAGCGCAGGAAAAAAGGCGGCGGCACTGCTCGCTCAGGCGGAGGCAAGCCAAGCCAAAACCGCAAGCTACCCCGGCATCTCCTCGCTCCTTCGCCATTCCCTCTGGACCGTCTGCTGTCTGTCTTGTACGCTATACTGCCCCACGACTTCCGCAGCACGATCGACGTGTATGCCCAGATCGCTACTCTCGCCAGTCTTAGGTTGCTGATCAGAGCTGGCGGTATTGGCGGCGGAGATCCTCTGGAAGCGGGTGGGAAGTGGAAGGTTGGGCCTGCAGTGAGCTGGGAGTATGTGCAGAATTTGGCGAGGACGTTAGATTTTGGGCTGCTCGATTATATTGCGGAGTAATGAGTCACGGTCGCTTGCGGCATAGAGATACCATAGGATTTACATCAAACAACAAGCCCTCAGCGGCATGACGCAGAAAAAGGGGAGCCAGACCTGAAGGATGTTTCATGTACTTGTCTTCGCAGTCACGACTGCTCCACGCAGCAACACGCATCGTGACATATATACGCTCAGAATGAGCCGGGAATCTAGACAACAAGAGCGGCAGCATCGCTCCAAGTAACCGCAAAGAGAAGCCAAAATCCGAACTTCGCCTGCACCACAAAGCCAACAACAAGACTCCCGCCCAGTCCCAGAAATCCCTTCCCACCCCGCCGATCCCACTTATCGATCAATACTCACCCCAAATCTCTCCTCCAAAACCCCCTCACCTCCTCCGGCATCCTCAACAACCCCGCCCCGGCCGCCAACCCCTCCACCTTCAGCCCGCGCAGCGTCCGCGCTCTCGAAAGCGCCACGTACGCCTGCCCGTGCGCGAAGCACTTCCTCAGATTCACCACGACGCGGTCCAGCGTCATGCCCTGCGCCTTGTGGATCGTCATCGCCCAGCAGGGCGCGAGCGGCACCTGCGTGCGCATCAGCAGCGTGTAGGGCGGCTCGTCGCCGAACTCCTCGACGCTGCAGTCCGGGCGGATGACGACGTCGCGCGGGTGGTCGGCGAAGCGGACGATGGGGAGATAGTCGTGGTGGCAGTTGGGGTTGTAGTGCGAGGTGAAGGCGCCGACGGCGTCGAGGCGCTGCTTGAGGTAGATGCTGCCGGCGGCTTGGAGCGTGCTTCGGTTCTGGGCGAGCTCGTTGGCGGAGCAGTGTTTGAAGCCGACGATGGTGCCTTGGGAGCCGTTGACGAGGCCGCTGGGGACATCGATGTTGGTTGTTAGGATGACGGGCATGTTGAGTTTGAGCAGGAGGATGGGGCGGTAGTTGTGGTTGGAGTTTCTCTCGAGCGTGCCGTCGCAGAAGCGGTTGGTGAGGTAGCTAAGTTTTTGGTGGTGGAGCTCAACGCCGTCCTGACATTCGTAGCGGTACTCGCAGCCAGGATGTCGTCTGTATAGGCGTTCGTTGTGCATGTCGACTTCTTTGTTCATCGAGAAGAGATGGACCGCGTTCTGTTCATTGCAATCGTGCTTGTGGTGTTCCAGAAGGCGTTTCTCCTCTGGCGTGAAAGGCTTTCCGTGCCATTGATTGTCCAGTATATCGAGCAATTGTTTCTCGTCTTGACGGTATACTTGGGTGAGCAGTATATAGTCGAACTCGGCTTGTTCCCAAGACGACGATGCGAAAGCCCACTGGTCAGACTCCGCCACCGATCTATGATTTGGGTTGTCACACTCCCACAACTGTTCGCCAGGATCCCACGTCCGAGTGTGGCCGCACTCGATGCAGTACATCAAGGGCTTGACGGGCGCCAGTTGACAAAAATCCCCAAAGACAATGATTTGCACTCCGCCAAAGGGCAAGTCCTTTTCTTCGCGAGCGGCTCTCATCATTATGTCGAGGCGTTCCAATATCTCGCTCGAGACCATGGATATCTCATCGATGATGAGGACGTGAACACTCCTCAGCCGTTCTCTGACGGTTCCAAATCGGGCAATATCTCGATAGTACTCTCGGCTTTTATTCACCTGCTTTCCCAAGCCGGCGAACGCATTTATCGTTCCTCCATTGCCACCGAGGGCGGCCGTACCGCTGAACGCCACGACTTTGACGCAGATACGCTTCTCCTCTAACCTCTTGACGACTCCTTTCAGAACCGTTGTCTTTCCCGTACCGGCTCGTCCAATGACGCATAAGTTCTTGCGGTCTTGCACGGCCGCGCGATAAACACGTTCATGATCGTCATCCGGACGCAATCTTTGCCATGCGCCAGTCTGCGTGTGGGCAGAGAGCTCGAACTGCGTACCCTTTCTGTGTCCACGTTCTGCTTTCAGGCTAGAAGCGGCAGGCAATGAAGTACTCTTGCGTCCTTCAGATCTCGGAATTGAACTGCTACCCGCCTCGCCCATGCGCGGGCGCTTCTCTGTTCGAGGTGTGAGCAGGCTTTGTCCAAGTACCTTCGGCTGGGCATCGTCGACAAGATCTATCGTCGCCTTTGTATCTTCTTCGTCTGAGTCTTCGAGAAATTCGCAGACAGGACGTTTCCTGGCCCGACTGCTCCTAGGGTCGTTTGACCCTGGGCTCGGGTAATGTGAGTTCGGCCGGTCTCCCATTGCTGTTATAGTCTGTTGACGATATAGAAGCTGGGTATTGGAGGTGCTCAATCTTTATGAATGGTTTGGTCTTCTATGTTTGTGGACTAGAGTTGATTACGCTCTTGGAAGAGACGGGCACCCCTGGTGGCGTGGTCTCTCGTCGCGTCTGTCAGTAGGTATGATCTGTGTCTTGTGTAGTGGGGCAATTGTCTTCTTTTGAGTTCTCTGTTGGGGTAGTTTGGCCTCCTTCAGAGATGTATCTTGTGTCGAGATGTCGTTCTAGGTGTGACAAGAGTGTGAAGGTGTTGCAAGAGTCAAGACGGTAGGCTTGGTTAAAATACCTACCGAATCCTGACAGCTGCTCGCCTCGCAGGCATGTGATACCATCGCGACGTGAGACTGAAGCCACTAACCTTCACTTGAATTTGTGAACATACTTGAAGGCGAGTTGGCAGCATTTACGGTTCGCTTCATGATATCTGTAACACCAAAGGAGGAAGACCTCGCCGTAAGAATATACCAAACTACAATCATGAGGCCTGGAGAATCTTGAAAAGATGATCGAAGATGGTCGGTCCTGGTCTTGTCTTGATATTGGTTTCTGCACAGAATCCCACTGTGTTTGGACCTGTGGTGATCGTGTTGTTGCACATTGACGACAACAAGCTTCGACACCACTTTGATACATCAACGACAATATCCGTGCAAATACTCTCATCGAGGTTTCCGGGACTGGACTTTTCCGAGATTTCATGCCAACATCCCAGAAGCGGTGTCCTAGCCTTTGGACTTTTCGGCCAAGCGGACTTTGCATATCAGGCCTCCATCATGGGACAGCAAGGGAATACTGTACCTCGTGGAAAAACCTACCTGTATCCTTGTCGGGTCTCATGACGCTAAGATAGGGGAGCAGTTAGTCTGCTTGGCTTTCCGAAAGATGTCACCACTCGTCGCTGACAGCGGTCCCGTAGATCTCCGTCGAAAGGCTTGACGCGTGAGGCAAGCCTTGAAAACCATTTCAAATCGTTTTGAAGTGTCCTCTCGCAGTCTGCTTTCGCTCCTGAGCAGACCAGCGTGTTGCCTGTGGTCGTCTTGGTCGTCTTGGTCGTCTTGGTCGTCTGGATCGGCACATGCAGCTAGACTGCGCCCTCGGTTACGTCGATGCGGTTGGCTCAGCCGCGAAGTCCCCACTCATTTTCTGCGACCCGTGAATGGCGGTGGCGTGTGACTTGCCCCCGGTGCTCGCCCGACGTCTGGCCAAATACACCTCGTGCCCGTCTGCATGTTTTAGATCCTCTCCGCCCATCCACGATACAGCGAAAAAAACTGGTTCGCCGCGCTCGACGAGAGCGCACCCGCAGCCGACATTACGGCAGGACTCTTCCCACCCCTTGGACACCTCGATCGCCCTCATGATTCAATAACACGCGCTTGCATCCTGATCCCCAGGCCCGCTTCTCGTCGGCCAAGAACTTATCGCACCGCAAAACGGGTTCGATAACCCACAACTTCAAGGCTTGTCGACGCCAAGCTTCAATCATTCCTCTTGGCTTGTGTAGGAACGGACCACGGCACGCGCGCGCCCCGCCATGCCTACCCTCTCCATCGTCAACTTCAACATCGTCTGCGCGACCGCAGGCGGGTTCGTAACACTTTTCGGCCTGGTCTCGTTCTTGTGCAAAGAGAAGTTCTATCTCTCCGAGGCCCTGATCTCTTCTATTTTTGGAGTCATCTTTGGCCCGCATGCAGCAAATTTCATCAGGCCGTTGGATTATGCCAATGGCAGTGAGCTCGATCTCGAGACCATCACGCTTTACTTTACTCGTCTGGTCTTGGGAGTCCAGCTAGTCCTCGCTGGCGTGCAACTGCCCAGCAAGTACCTTCGCAAAGAATGGAGGAGCTTGAGCATTTTGCTCGGACCAGGCATGTGTATCATGTGGATGGTTACATCTCTGCTGGTATGGGCGTTGGTACCCGACGTCCCGTTCCTTTTCGCTCTCGCAGTCGGGTCCTGCGTCACTCCGACCGACCCTATTTTGTCCAACAGCATCGTGAAGGGAAAGTTCGCAGATAAGAACATCCCGCCGAGTCTTCAGAAAATCATCATCGCCGAATCAGGAGCCAACGATGGTCTGGGCTATCCCTTCCTTTTCTTGGCTCTTTATTTGATCAAATACACAGAAGATCAAGGTCTCGGCACTACTGGAGGTGGCGCAGGCAGAGCAATGGGTCTGTGGTTTAGCGAGACATGGTGTTATGTTATCATCATGTCAGTGGCTTATGGAGCCATCGTCGGCTGGCTTGCAAAGGAGCTTTTGCACTGGGCTGAGGAAAGACGTTATGTCGACCGGGAGTCATTCCTCGTCTTTGCCATTACACTTGCAGTAAGCGTCTCCCCTCTGCCCCTCTAGAACACCGCACTGACCGAGAATCAGCTATTCATCGTCGGTACTGTCGGCATGATCGGCAGCGACGACGTTCTCGCCTGCTTCATCGCCGGCAACGTCTTCACCTGGGACGACTGGTTCCGACTCGAGACCGAAGACGACAGCTTGCAGCCCACAATCGACATGCTACTCAACGTCGCCATCTTCATGTGGTTCGGCGCCGTCTGCCCGTGGCACATGTTCGTCGCCAACAGCATCATCCCAATCTACCGCCTCGTCCCGCTCGGCATCCTCGTCCTCCTCCTCCGCCGCCTACCCATGATCCTCGGCTTCCACAAGTGGATCCACCAGGTCGAAGACCTCCGCCGCGCCTCCTTCCTCGGCTTCTTCGGCCCCATCGGCGTCTCCGCCATCTTCTACCTGTACATCTCCAAAGAATTCCTCCGCGACATCGAATACCAGGGCTCGGAGCGCGAGGACGCCCTGCGGCTGGAGGAAATGCTCGACGTCGTCGTCTGGTTCCTCGTCGTGTGCTCCATCGTCGTGCACGGCCTGTCCATCCCCCTCGGCAAGCTCGGCTTCTACCTCCCGCGCACCATCTCCACCGCCCTCAGCACCGACCGCCTCTCCCTCGGCCTCAGCACCGGCCGCTCGCCCACCGAGGCCACCACGCCCGCCGACCCGCAGACCAGCTCCAGCGACCTCGCCAGCGTCTTCCGCCGCCGCCGCGGCCCCGCCGACAGCAGCGCCGCGACCTCCACCGCCAACCCCAACACGCACCGCCTGCGCGAGGTGCCCTCGGGCCCGCTGCGCGCGGCGAAGTCGGACGAGGACTTCCAGGTCCCCGCGGTGGCGGCGGCGCAAGCGAACGGCTCGGCTGTGCCCGCGAGAGAGGAGGACGGCGGGGCGCTGCGGCCGCAGATCTCGAGCCCGATGAATCCGCGGGCGATCGGGCGCGCGGTGAAGGATATCCAGGCGGCGCAGGGGGCTGGTGGGGAGGCGGGGGGTTTGCAGAGGAGTATTCGGTTCGGGGACGAGCAGGCGGGGCGGACGGATGGTGATTAGGGAGGGTTTGGGGGCCGGAGCTGGTCACTGATTCAGAGGACGCTCAGCAGCGCTGTGGGGGAGGGGGGTGGAGGGATGGGTGTAGAACGTGATGCGATGGAGTAGAATCATGGGAGACGAAGGAATTGGGAGTGGTGGTCACTGGTGATGGAGGGGAGTGCGTGATCTTGGATACACATGACGTTCATCATGGTGTTGGTGGTGTGCATCCGTAAAAAGATTGCATCTTCCAACGCACTAGAAAAACATCAGATAAGACTGTACACCGCGAGGAATAGAAAGGTCCAAGAAGTTGCATAACAGAGTCCCGAGACTGACCATTCGTCTTCTATTCATATCAAGAGCTATCATATTAAGAGCTATCATATCAAGAGAAAGAAAATCCCCTCGTACATCCGCAGCCATACAAGTGAGGGACTCGCGAAGCCCCACTGAGGAACCCGCCTCCTTAGGAATAAACCACACGAGACCCAAGCTCTCCATCCAAGAAATCCCTCCACGCTCTCCCCCTCAAGGAAAGTACCCATACTCGGGCACAGGGGGAGGTGACCGCGGCCCGCCGCGCAGGGCGATGAGGCGCTCATGCATCTCCAGATTCGCCATGATCGCCTCGTGGATTTCCGGATCGTTCCTCCAATCGTCCGGGGGCACGACAGGGGGCTCCGGCGTGACCGAAGGCTCCCGTTCCGGTTCCGGCTCTGGCGACACTTCAGGGCGAGCTGGCGGCGGCGTCGGCGGCCGGCCGGGGACGAGAATCCACTCGATGCGCGCGCGGTGCTACAGCGAGTCCATCTGGTGCAGGGCGACCTTGACGCGCTCCTTGACGTCGAGGGCCGGGTCGTTGGCGAGCGCGCGCACGGCGGCCTCGATTCCGACGGCGCGCAGCTCCTGCGTGCGCAGGCGGGCGTCGGCGCGGTCGCGCTCGTCTTCGATCCAGGTTAGGGAATTGACGGCCCAGACGCAGTTGACGCGGACCTGCGGGTCGGCGTGGCTGAAATGCGGGAGCCACGCTTGCAGGAGGGGGCGTTGCGCGATGAGGAGTTGTTTGTGCTGCGGCGCGCCGTTGGCGAGGTGAATGACGACGTGGGTTGCAGAGAGGATGATTTGCGTTGGGTTGTAGATTTGGCGGCTGGCGCCGTTTGCGCCGGGGGTTCCTGTGGAGGGCTGGCGCTGGGATACGGGGAGAGGCGCGAGCTTCGCTGTGATGAGGTCGTAGATTTTCTGGTGGCCGATCTTTGAGAAGACGTAGTTCACCATGTCGGAGCAGTCTTCGCCGTGGAAGAGGTTGCGTAGGAAGTCAAGTGCTTGCTCTTGAATGGCGAGATCATCGCGCCTGGCTTGGAGTTGGGGATTCTCTTCAAGCTCTCTGACCGTGTATAGATGTTTCCTCGTGTTGAAGCCTGACGTTGGAGGTAGTGTCGAGCGTATCTGTGAAGCTTGGTAGTGTGTGTTGGAAGGCTCGTCGTACATGATCTCGCCATCTTCGTCGTCATCTTCCTCATAGCTGTCATCATGGCTCGACGTGATGGGTTCGTCCACGTCCATAGAAGAAGGATTGAGCAAATCGATCTGCTCGCCTGCAGCATTCGAGCTGCTCAAACCGACGCTTACGCCTCCGCCATTTGCAAACAAGGTCTCATCGCGGGGTTCTCCTGCGATAGCCGCGACAAGCCAGCCAGTACCCAGCTCTTCCAACGTGTCGATCTTTAAGTCCTTGGGAGCCGACAGCAAAAGATGCTTGAGCGCCCAAAGACTTGACAATCTGAGAGCCGGCGAGCTTCTTTTGGCGTGTTCACAGAGTGTACGCGTGACACCGTACGTCATCAAGTCTTCCCTCATTGGACTAAAGTCCACCAGCAGATTCGTACAGACGTTCGTCGCGGCGATCTGGACATCGAGATTCTGATGCTTCAAAAGTTCGAAGAGCGGTTTCGCAACACCGGCATCAATCAAGCTTGTCCGAAGTAGGCTAATACTACGCGACATGGACTTTGCGGCGTTGCAAGCTGCCAGGATCACAGCTGTTGTGTTGCCATCCTTAGCACTCAGCTGACCTTTGTTGGACATGATGCTGGCTTGCAGGTCCTGAGGAAAAGGCTTGAGTGAGTCGATGATGCATTGGATGACCCCAGCTTCAATAATGGCTTTGCGGTGGATGTCTTCCTTGTGCCCAATAGCCGCTACTGCCAGCAAAGCACCACGCCGACAACGCATGGAGTACATTATCTCGAGAGGCAGGCCCTTGTTGCCAAGCTGACAGCTGGCGGGCTTCTCGCTCTCATCCACGGTAGCGCGGTTGGCAGGCCAGATTGGTCTCGCCAACGGAACGTGGTCGAAGCTTTTCCTGAGGATTGGACAGACATACTTAATCGCTCCAGCTTCGACCGCGGCGGCTTGAAAGTTCCTGTTGCAGGAAATCAAATTCGCGAGGACTTCGCAACCAGACTCACGGATTGTGGCCATCTCTTCAGGCTTCTGAGGGCTCTCTGTATCTTTGTACTCAAATCCATCTTGTACCAGTCGGACAGCAAGCGGTATAGCAAGAACAGTCATTTGACGCTCTCGATCCCTGGACTTTTGCGAGAGCTCGTGCCTAGGGAACGACCCGATGTCTACCTCAACAGCTTCATTCACCATCGCCAACAGCTGGAGAGCCTGGATCCGTTGTGGTCCCCGGAAGAAGCGGACAAAATAAAGGAGCCAGCTGCAGACAGCATTGGCATGGTCAATATCACCTTGCGGAATACTTGATTCTGCCACGCCGTTTTGCCTGTATGTACGGCCACTCGGGAAGGAACTGGACGAACCGCCGAAGGATACACTTTTGTTGGACGGTATGTGAAGAGGTGGAAGTAGACTGCCCTCTGCATTTGGCATCCCGTACTTGGGACCCATCATGTACCTCAGATCTCCCTCGCCTGGTGAGAAGTTGAGGAACATGTCTTTGACTTGCTCTGAAAAGACGAATCTGTGTGCACGATATGTCGATCCGGAGACCAGGGATGAAACGGCTGCGATTATATTGGGCACAGCAGAGGCCGGGGGTTGTGGCAGCAAGTGAGAAGTATCACTGCGGTAATCAATGTGCTTGTTCGCAATAGAATGCGAAACAAGTAGGCCAGCGAAAGTGTCCAGGAATCCGTAATGTGTCAGAAAAGACCTGGCGCTGTCTTCTTGTGCGGAGAGAGCGACGATGTCGCACACCAGCGGAAGCTGCTGTGGTGTTTGTTCAGTACCGTATGACTGGCGTAAGATGCTGATGAAGATCTCTGAGCTGTCATCGTTGAATATTCTGAGGCTTGGAACATCGGTCGTATCGCTGGTCTCGCGGGACAATTTCCAAGCAGCTGCAAGGTTCCGCAGTGCCTGCAGCGTTGATGTGACCAGTCTGGGCGCGCATCCCGTCCGCAGAGTCTGTATGAGAGCTTCCACCGTTCCAGCTGCTATCAAAGGGGCCACGTACGCCGTACCACCTGTAGCCAAACTCCCGAGGATTGTTGTAGCGTCAAGCCTGGCCTGGTCCTGTTGAGTCCAGGATTGTGTATGCCCTATCGCTGTCCCATTTCGTTCGCCAGACCCCGCATGCGACACGATATTCACCAAAGTATCCAGTATGCCATCTCTTACTGCATGCTCTTTCCTCTGGTCATGGCCGACGAGGCTGTTCTTGATCTTCCGCAGACTCTCGATCTGCTGCTGGGCAGACTCAGCGCTTCTGAGCGCTTCGAGCGCAGCCAGAGATATCGCCTGTACCATAGTCGTGAAGAAGTGGTAATTACTATATCATGCTAAGGCGCTAGACGTGCAGAGGGCGGTCGATGGTCGGTGTCGTTGTGCTCGAGCAACCAGTAGCTAGGTAGTTGCATGTGAAGCTGCACGTCACTGTCCGGACGCTCGGTTGGTGGAGCCTCTGGGGGCGGGAGGGACCAGCCGGGGCCGCCACGCTTTGGCTTCGAGGTCTGAAGTCCATTGAATTCATGGAAGAAACTCCGGTAGAGGCGGAGTGGTAGGCTACCTAGACGGGCAAATCGGGAGGATCGACATCACTCTCTTGGTCGAATTGAATGTGCAGTATTTCTGCTATTGTTGTACTCATTTGCTGGCTTGGAAGATCTCCATTTTTGAGTACTTCGAGGTAAGTGCAGCAAGTCAGAGCAAAGAATGATAATTTGATGGCTCTGCGCTGCTACCAGCACGCCTGGACGGAACATCTGGAAGGCCTGCTGTACTAGCATTATGACCCGGGGCTTTGCCACACGACTTGTGTTATAACGATTTCCATCTCAAGTCGATTCGCTCTTGCCACTCCGAAATCGATAGCCAGCAGACTCTGTCAATAGTATTCACGGTGAGGGTGGGAACACAGTCAGGGAGCGATGTGGAGGCTTCATAGCTATTGTGAATAGCCAGTCAGGGCCGAAGGGCAAATTGGCGTATCTGCCATGTTTGCAGCGTAGCACGCATACTTGATTATACCGCTGGAGTGATATGGGATCACCCGTCCCGTGCTGAAGGCTGACTACTCATATGTCGGACATATAGACACTGCGGCTAGCAGCGGTCCGGTCGATGCTCGAGGTCGTGCCGTTTCCGCACAAAGCAGGGGATAGTATGGAGGCAGATCCGCGGCAACGCTGCCGTCCCGGTCGAAGCACTTGTGCATCCCCTCGCTTGACAGGAAACCGTCCCGTTTACACCGCAGCCGAGATAGGCAGTGCCAGGCGAGAGGCGACGGGAAGAGATTGATACCAGCACAAATGCGACGGCTGGACTGTGGATTGCCGCAATGCCGTTGTGTGGTTGCGTTGCGTCAAGGAAGAGCGAGCGCAGACGGGCGTAACAGGTCACCGGCAGGCGGTCATTGGCGAGGCGCGGGTGGGCCAGATGGTGGCAGCGATAAGGCGGATCGCGGGTGGGCGCAAGGTTTGCATCGCTCGCTCGCCCGGGGGCCACGTGAGCGCTGCGAGCAGCTGTGTGGCTTGCCGTGCTGCCCTCGCCGCCAGCCCTAACTTCACCCGCCCATCCTGAACTGACGCTGACGCTGGCTGCGGCGCTGCACCGACTCTTCCGCCGACCGCACCAGCGCCCTCGCCATGCCCGGCCTGCCCACCACGCCCACCTCCCTTCTCCGCCCCTGCAATCCTCCTGCTGTCGCCCCGCTGCACTAGTCCTCCGACGCACCGCAGCCATCACCTTCTCCCACTTGCCCGCCGCGTCCACCGCCGCCCACACGCTCACCGCGCCGCCGCACGTCCCAGGAATTATGCGCCGGAGCCTGACCACGCGAGCGACGTCCGAGCTGTCCACCACCCGCCCCTCCGCCTCTTCAGCCTCCGCCGCGCCCCGCCAGCCCTCTCCGCGCCCATGTCAATGTCGGCCTTGACGTCCTCGCCCTCGCCCGTAGCCTCGCCGCGCCCCTCGACCTTCCACTACCCGCCCGCTCGCTCGCGCGCCTCGTCCTTCGCTCCCTCGCCCAAGCCCGCCGCTCCCTCCAAGCCGTCGCCGCGTTTGGCTGCAGTCACCTCGCCGCGCCAGCGCGCCGCCAATGCGCGCCCATCGCCCTCGTTGCCCCAGCACTCACACGCCAGGCACTCGCGAGATCACTGCTGCGAGAGCGGGCATCGGAGGCAGAGCAGGCCGCGCTACGCGGATGCAGGCACCCAGTACAGCCCGGACGGCTATCCCCCAACCGCCGGGAACAAGTTGACAGCACCGGAATTGAAAGAGCCAGAGCTGGCGGGCGGCAGGAAGAGGAAGGAGGGCGCCCGCTCAAGATCTCCGCAAATGAGCCCCTCTGTGAATTCAGGCACATCTGCCACCGCAGACCCTGCCGAGCCACCCGTGCGAATCGATCCAAATGATCCTCGAGCGCAGCAGCAGGGACTAAAAGGAGGCCGCGGGGACAAGAATTTGCCGGAACGGCCAGCGGGACAGCAGGCAGATCCAGAGGAAGCGCGGTCAACCCATGGACACTCGTCTGCCCCGAAGAGGCCAAGGGCAGAGTCAAGAGCAGCGAAAACAATGCCGCGAGCATATGAAACTTGCAACCCTAAAGACCTGGGTGTGCTCATCGCGAACATGCTCATGGAACTTATACGCTTGAACGATCAAATACCTCTGCGAGACGGGCGGCTGACGAGATTTCATTCACGCGCGCCGCCCGGCATCAGCGTGGCCGACTATCTCCAACGTCTCATTCAGCACGCAACCCTCTCGCCTCCCATACTGCTCAGCATGGTGTATTACATCGACCGGCTATGCGCGCTATACCCAGCATTCACAATCAACAGTTTGACGGTGCACCGCTTCCTGATCACCGCGGTGACAGTGGCTGCGAAGGGTCTGAGCGATAGTTTCTGGACGAACCCGACGTACGCCCGCATAGGCGGTATCCCCGTCTCCGAACTCGCGACACTGGAGCTAGAATTTTTGCAAAAAGTACAGTGGAAGATCGTGCCGAAGCCAGAGTCCCTGGTGGACTACTACAACAGCCTGGTCGACCGGACGGAAGGCTTCCAGCTAGAGCCCCGATCGGGCGAGAGCAGCTCGAGCAGCAGCATGATGGAAGACGCGAGCGACCGCGAAGACGACCGCATGAATCAGGACCCTACATGAACATATTCATTTTTCCCTCCCCAGACAAAAAGTCGCCTTATCTATCATCCGTTGCACCAATGCACGCGCTCTGCTCGGAGCAGCCGCGGTTTAGCCTGCACGGCAGACGGCACATCTCCGACAATGCTATCGCATCCTGGTCCGGCTGGTCAAGCATGGCCCGACTGTACATACGGTGCATGGGTGCCCCCTCACCAGGTTGTGAAAATCCCGCACCTGCACCGAGCACGCGATAAAACCCATTTTCAGAAGCGGGCGGAGCGCCCCTGCGGCCTGCAAACCGCACTACTCCACACATTAGCCGAAAGCGGAGTCTTCGAAAGGGAGACCCGTATGAAATCACGAAACACCTCACACCAGCACTGCCAACAAGCCAGCCAGCCAGCCAGCCAGCCACTGAAGTCACCATGACCGCTCAACACACGCACAGTGTGCGGAGCCCGCACTCGAGCGCAAATTGCCCGCGCACTGCACGGCCCGGCCGCGATCCTGCACCCCGCTCTCTCCCTAAGGTACCTTAGGGATTGCTCGTGCGCCCAACACGGCGCGTATCCGGCTGGCCAGCCAGCCAGGATCGATTGCCGGAGAGCAGCCGGCGCGCCATGCTGGCATCACCCCACCACGTGCGTCCGCACCATGTGTGCATGGCGGAAGAGCGTCCTTGCGAGGCCGTTCAGTGCCGCCACGGAATATGAGACAAGACGAGCACCACAAGAGAAGGCGGCATCGGTATCGGTCGGCGAAGCGGGCTCGGTCTCTTATTTGAATGTCACCTTTCCTTCACGTACAAGCATGTCTCTTGAGCATTTTGGCCGTCCTTTCCTTTGCTTGATTTCGTTTTCTGGTATATTTCCCCCATCGAGGCGGAATGAGCGTTTTGGCAGCATAGCGAGGAGGTCTGGCGTGGGCCAGCAGTTCATCAGTTGCTAGTAGAGAAAGAGAGGCTCCCGTGAGCTCTGGCGGCACGCGTCGGACGGTACTTTCAACACCATCATTATCATCACAAGTGTACTTCACTCTCCCTGCCACCTCCGCAAGTGTCCCCCCGCCGCGACGTACTTTCTGTGCCTAACGTGATTCCGTGTCAGGCACCGCCACCGTCTGTCCTCGCATCATGACTTGAGTATAGGTACACAGGTGCCTTTTATGCCCCAGGTACATCCGAGCCAACTTCAGCACCCGGACCTCCGCCGCAGCACACATCACTACCGAAAGACACGGGGTAGATGACATGAAATAATACATACAAAAAAAAGGAGCCCTACGCTAAGTAATGTGAGCAAAAGCGAAGCTCGGGCAACGCCGCCGTTCGCCAGGATATATACATTTGGCCCATTTTCTCAAAATGCGAATCCTTTACTGTTCCCCCTTTCCCCCCTTCTTGCCTCCTTCGCTCTCGTCTTCGTCTATCGTCTTCCCATCACGGTGTATCTCTCTCCCCTCGACTCAAACCACCCTCTATTTCATTCAAGGGCTAGCGGCAGCGGCGGTCGGGCCGTAAGCGACCTGCTCATCCGGCGCGCCGGGAGCCATGAAGTTGGTCTTGGCGTTCTTCTGGGCCTTCGCGGCGGAGCAGCGGGCCATGGTGGGTGAGGAGCGGGAGATGACGTCGGTGAAGAAGAAGTTCTCGATGGGGCGCTTGAAGGCGGTGCCGGAGACGGTGGCGCCCTTGTTCTGCTCGACGAGCTGCACGCGGCTGAGCTGCGGCAGGCCGGCAGGCTCGACGATGTCGTAGCGGCGCAGCGCGGGCGAGATCTCCTCCATGCGGTCGCGCAGGGCCTCGACGTCGTCGTAAGGCAGGGGGGTGCCGAGCGCCTCGGACACGGCGCGGATGATCTTCCAGTCGTCGCGTGCGGCGCCGTAGATGCTGGTCGCGGCGCGGCCCATCTGCACGCGGCCCTCGGTGTTCACGTAGGTGGCGTGCTTCTCGGTGTAGGCGGCACCGGGGAGGACGACGTCGGCGAGCATGGCACCTTGGTCACCGTGGTGGCCCTGGTAGATGACGAAGGCGTCCTTGGGGATATCCTCGGCGGTGATCTCGTCGGCACCGAGGAGCCAGACGATCTTGGGGGTGGTCTTGGCGGTCTCGGGGCTGGCGACTGACCAGCCGAGCTCGTAAGCACCGGTGCGGGAGGCAGCACGCTGGAGGACGTTGTAGCCGTTCCAATCGGCGGTTTGGAAGTTGCCCTTGTTCTTCTCAACGAAGGAGCCGACAGTCTCGTAGATGGCCTTGGCGTCAGGGTGTTCGACGGCGGCGGAACCGACAATGATCATGGGGCGCTCAGCACTGGCAAGCTTCTTACCGAATTCGCCAGAAAGGGCAGCCTTGAGGGCGTTGGCATCGCCACCGAGGCTCTCGTAGTCGAAGGTAGACTCGAAGTCCTCGCCAACGAGGCCGACCTCAAGGTCAGAGCCCATCCACTGCTTCCTGATCCTGGCGTTCAGAATGGCGGCCTCGTGTCTGGGGTTGGTACCGACGAGAAGGATAGCATCGGCCTCCTCAACACCGGTGATCTTAGAGTTGAAAGCGTAGTTAGAGCGAACGTCGATGCCGTGGGCAAGCGGAGCAGAGCCCTGAGGGAAGTCGAGGGCAAGGTTCTCAGAGCCGAGACGGTTGGCAAGATCCTTTGCGGCGACCAGCTGCTCGGTGTCGACAAGCTGACCCGCAACGAACTTGACCTCGTCACCCTTAGGGGCAATCTCCTTGAACTTCTCGCTGATTTCGACCAGGACGTTTTCCCAGGTGGCGGGCTGGAACTCGTTGTTCTTCCTGATCAGAGGGGTGGTAAGACGCTGTGTGCTGAGACCGTCGCAGGCGAATCTGCTCTTGTCGTGGATCCACTCCTCGTTGACGTCGTCGTTAAGTCTGGGAAGAATGCGCATGACCTGGAGGCCTCTGACGTCGGCACGGATGTTGCTTCCAACACCGTCGAGGACGTCAACGGTCTCGATGTGGTAGAGTTCCCAAGGCCTAGCACGGAAAGCGTAGGGCTTGGATGTGAGGGCACCGACGGGGCAAAGGTCGATAACGTTGCCGGAAAGCTCAGTGTCGAGAGCAGTCTCAAGGTAAGTACCAATCTCAAGGCTGTTGCCACGACCGGTGCTGCCGAGCTCGGGAGCGCCGGCAACGTCATTTGCGAAACGAACGCAACGGGTGCAGTGGATGCAGCGGTTCATCGAGGTCTAGGGAAAGTCAGCAGTGCCCTCTGCGCACGGCAATGCGATGTACACACCTTCACGAGCGGGCCGATGTTCTTGTCCTCAACGGCACGCTTGCCCTCCAGCTCGTGGAATCGGCCTCTGTCCGCGCCATATCTCATGCTCTGATCTTGCAAGTCACACTCGCCACCCTGGTCGCAAATAGGGCAGTCGAGGGGGTGGTTCGCCAGAAGGAACTCCATAACGCCCTCACGCGCCTTGTGTGTTTGCGGGCTGTCGGTGTGGACAACCATGCCGGGCTGCACCGGCCACGCGCAAGAAGCGACGGGCTTGGGCGCACGCTCAACCTCGACCAGACACATTCTGCAGTTTCCGGCGATCATGAGCTTTTCGTGGTAACAGTAACGGGGAACGGTAGAGCCGGCCTTTTCGCAGGCTTGGATGAGAGAGGAGCCGGCTGAGAGCGAGTGTCAGCGTCAGGAGCCTGGGCCAATTGGATACTATACAAGACGTACCCTCAATTGACACCTTCTTGCCATCGATAGTGAGCTCAACCTCGGCCGCACGGCGCGCGCTCGAGGAGAGGTTGCGGGCGGCATTCGCTTGGGAAAGCGGGCGCTGCGAGCGCCTGAGAGAGCGCAACAGCTGCTGCCTCATCATCTTGTCCTGCCGACGCCCGGAGAAAAGATGTAAAGGTAGAGGGGAGAGTGGTGTGTGTGGGCGGGTGTGGTGGCGGTAGCGTTGTCGTCAATCACTGAAGGTCTCCAGGCTCTCGCTGCTTCCCGCCGAGCGCAGCCAGCCAGTCGGGGCAGCCCGTGATGGTAAGCCAAACTCCCGTGCTTGGCGCGCCGGCTTTAGTACATCTACGATTTCTGCGACGCCAACGCGTGCTCTTCTTTTCTCCATTATACTCATCACGGCACTGTTTATTGTAGTACCTTTGCGCATTTCTACGCGAAGGCACCCTATTGTGTGTCGGAGAGCACGAACACGTGCGCCGTAGCTGGATAACTAGAGGGCTCGCTTCAAACGAGTTCACTGAAATGATTCTCCTTACCGACGGTCGCTACATCCCACTTCCGCAGTCTCACGAGACGTCTGCAGGAGTATGTTTCGTAGAAACGGGTCTAACTATTTGGACCATTCCTTTACCGCAACAGTACGAGAAGCAGTCTCAGCTGGACTCTGAATCGAGCATTCGCCCGGTGTCTCACTGATACGACAATTTGTTTCGCATCACATAATACTCAAGAATTCAAAACTTATGGAAGTCAGTTTTTACCCCTCACTCATTTGAGACTTCTCGCATGAACTGCAGGAATGTCTATTTTGGCGGATTGATGCTCGCACTTTTGGGCACTTCGCTCCCTGTCGCGCAAGTGGCGCCGGCATCCACAGGCAGTATGGCTCCAGTCATCCATCTCGCCTCGTCACCCGCCAGAAACCTCACAACTGCCCCTATGTCCCACCCTGTGCCCTCCGTCTTTAGGACACTACGATTCTTTCTCGCCTCTCTCGCCTCTTCGCTCATGCCCCCCGAAAACATCATGGGGGTATAAACCATGCCTGGACAGACGCAATTGACACGGATGCGCTGGGGCCCATGATGAACTGCCATTGCCCGTGTCATGTTCTGATATTGTGAATCAGCTCGGGTCTCTGTGATTTCGCAATGCAGATAAAACTCACAACGATGGCACCTTTACTTGTTGGGTACAGCAAATGTGGCGTTCCACCTCTGATTCCAGCAACACTGGCAATGTTGACGATGCTGCCACTCCACTGCCCCTCGTTCTTCGCCATTACTGGAATACAGTACTTGGCCATGATTACCATGCTCGCGACGTTAATCTCCATTCCCTTCGCCCAATCCGCCATGTCGACTTCCTCGGCCGTTCCTGCAGCCCCACCAATGCCAACAACGTTCACCAGGATATCGATACGTCCGAATGTTTCGACAGCCTTGGAAACAACGTCCTTGACCTCGTCCTCGGATGTGACATTTGCTTCGATTGCAATTGCTTTGCCGTGGCCATCCTGCTCAATCATCTCAACAGTACGCTGTGCGAGATCATGTTTCATGTCAACGCAGACAACGCTGGCTCCGGCTTCGGCCAGCAATATGGCTGAGGCACGTCCGTTACCAATGCCATCGCCTGCTGCACCAGCGCCAGAGACGATGGCAACACGACCAGCGAGAGAACGAGTTGGACGAGCGAACTCTTCAGCCATCTTTGATTTAGCGAAAGAAGTTCCTTGTTGAGCGCGTTTCAAGCACGATCCTAAACACCTGAAGCTATAAAGTGTTGCTGGACCGAGGTACCCTATGTACCCCCCGCTTTGGGATACATCGAGGTGCAAGGACACCGCTACAGCCACTCTGAGTTCCTTCGTGAACTCGAACCAAGCGAATAGGCGATCCTCATGAAGAAGAACAATACCTCCTACAAGACTTTCTCTACCAGGCTCTTTGACCGCCATAAATTCTGGGCGAAAGCTATCAAGACGCACAGGGACGAAAACATGGGCAGTATAAGATATGTATTTGATTCTGATGCTTCATCGTGTTCACATAAATTGCACAACATATGTTCTCCGGAAACAACGGGCATATCTCCAAATTGACGAACCATCAACCACGCCGCGAACGCCTTCCCGTATCATGACCGTCATCAACATTGGCTCTTCACCGCATCGAAACTCTTCAAGCGTTCATCAAGTTGTTTGCCACGGGGCACTTCGCAACAGGCGCGTCCTCCGGGACCGAAGGGTGCTCGTGAACCTTGGACTTGTGGTGGTCCAGCGTAGCGTTCGTCACCGGGCAGACAGCGCCCGACTCCTTCTCCGTCAGGTGCGGGTGGGTGGGCGGCAGGTAAGCGCTCACGGGGCCAACAATTGGGCAGGTCGCGTCAGTGATTGACTCCTTGCGGTTCGCGTTCTTGAGGGCGGGGCAGGCGCTGGCGTCGGCCTCGTGAACGTCCTGGGGAGCACTGGCGTTGGACGGGTGCTCGTGGATGATGGAGTCGCCGTGGTGAGAGACCTTGGCGTTGGTGACGGGGCAACGGGCCTCGGGGTCGTTATGGTCGTAGTGAGGGTGGTTAGGCGGCAGGACGCTGGTGGTGGTGCCGACGACAGGGCAGACTTGCTGGGCGGAGGCCATGGTTTGATGTCGGTAAGTATGTGGGATTGGTGGTTGGGTGAGGCGGTTCTTAGGGAGAGATCCTTTGGCTTGATGGAATGTTGAAATACTGAAACGTGGAAACGTGAAAAGGAGACGAAGATTGGGAAAAGTGAAACGGTCCGTTTCCAAGACCTACCTTGTTGATGATCTTCCAGCATCACAAGGCTCGAGGGCCAACAAGCTCGAAAACCCCGCGCCTGGCCTGCTAATTCTGCTGACACGACACTGGTCAGCTCTATCCTATGCATATGATTGGCTCTATAGCTCTCAAGCTCCACTTAAATCCCACTTCGACATGCCGTCGGTGAGCCTTCGAGACGACAGATGCCTTGACAAAATCCACAACAGCGCACAGTCATACCTCTGGGTCAAATTCCTTGGGCGTGAACGTACTGCTTCTATATGAGGGTTATTATGGCAGTGTAGAGGCTTCCATGAGTCTCGAGCAAGGTTACTTCGAAGGAAACGCAAGATTTCAGAAGGGTCGAATCAAGATCACATTCTGGTTCCATCAGCCTTTGGCCTTACAAATTAGCGACCATACTATCGTCTCCTCCTGACTTGCGGAGTCTGCCAAAGATGGAAATTGTCAGGTCGAGCCAGCAAATGACTGGCGAGGCAGCTACATGTCCTTGTGAATGTTGATCACGATCTGCCCGCGAAGCTTCTGCTCGCTCTTCTTTGCCGCCTCTTGAACGATGTTCTCCTTTGAGTAAGGATTTGAAGCATTTCCGAGGACGTAGTAGTCATCGTGTGCTGGGAACCAGGCATCCTGCTGCCAGAACTGCCACTTCAAGTCGCCATCTTGGTCGAGGCCCAGAATGTGGAGGCTCTGATCACCCCACGACGAGAGAACGGGCTCGGACGCAAAATCGCCACCTTTCGACATCCACTCATCCTGCGAAGGGTTCCATTGGAAGCCGTCCCAATACTTGTAGACGTAAGAAGTCTTCTTCGTCATTTTGCCGACAATGTCGATGCGGTTGTTGGCCCAGTGGACGACTTGCGGTGCTGTGACGAAGTCACCGCCCATAGACTCCCAGCCGTGGTAGTAGTTTGGTGCCCAGAAGGTGTGGTAAAGCTTGCGGTCATCTTTGTTGACGACCCAGACGTCCATGCGACCGAAGCTCATTGAGCTTGACATCGGAGTGCCCATGAACTGACAATACTGTTAACCTTGCACGTTGCGAAAATCGAAGGCAGCGAAACAACTTACAGGTCCACCGAGATTCTCCCACTCAGGAAGATAAGACTCTCCATTCCAGTACTGGTGAAGGAGGGTACCATTGACATCGATGCCAAATATGTCGAGCCTGTTTGGACCCCAAGACACCATGGACGGAGGAGAAGCAAATTGGCCACCGAAGTCCTCCCATTTCGACCAGGAGTCCTTGTTGAAGTACTTGTGCATGTACTTGCCTTCACGCGTGCAGCCCACAATATCAAGCCGGCCTGGGCCCCACGAGGTGGCGGCCATCTCACCGACAAAGTCTCCTCCGAGGTTTTCAGTCTTGTCGCCTTCCGGCTGCCAGTTGCTGCCGTCCCAGTATTTATGAGCCGCCATGCCCTTTTCGTCAACGGCAAAGAGGTCGATCCTGTTCTCTCCCCAGGTCACAGAGGTTGGTGCAGTTTCCAGAGTACCTGCAAGGTCCTCAAAATGGCGGTGCGGTTCGAAACCTTCAGGAACATGGTACTTGTGCCATTGGGATTGATCTGGTGCTCGACCAAACACGTCAAGACGCTGATGGCCCCAGGAGACCACCGAGAGAGCAGGATTGCTCGTAGCGTCGATGACCTATCAATGGGTTCAGTATCTCCTACTATCAGATGTGTGCATCGATTGAACTCACGCGAGCGCTGATGAACAGACCTGCTACCAACGAACGATACATGGTGTTAGATTGTGGAAAGGTGTGTCAAGAGAAGAGTTTCAGCTTGAGAAAAATGAGAGGCTTATATGGCTGTCAAAGCCACAACAGGCAGAGAGCTCGTCAAAGCTCAATCACACACACAGTCTCGACGGCTTGCTAGCTACATGGATGGCTTTCTCAACGACAGAGCTCGCACATGATCTTGGAGCAATGAGTTTCCGTCTACGTCGCCACTTACTGTCATGCCGTTGGGCTCTAAGTTGGCCAATGCCTCGAGGTATCTCAAGTCGATGCAGCATTGCAAGGATACATTCAGGCATCTCGAACTCTGACTGCGTATTATCCCACATATGTTTCTGCGAAATGTGAGTGGGATAGACCATTGCGCTGGAGGATCGAGCGACCGGGCCTCGGGGACTTGCAGGATGTCTCAGATCTCGGCTTGTGCATACCGCTTGAGCTGCACAGCAGAATCGAGATATTTTCTTTGACGTAAGAGCGGGAAAGCTCTATTATTTGTCTCATATGCATGACCCAATGCACAAAGTACCAAACGCGGAACTGAGAGCCGGTTCTCTGTGTACCGTTCAAGTCAAAGGATGGAGACGCTATAGGTGACGATCAATGCAAGAGCACATATACTCACGCGCCGTATACTGTACCGAGTATGCGAAGACGTACAGCATCAAAGAACATACTCATAATCATCAGCTGACCAGTTGCTCCAGAAATTCCGCTTCCCAACAACGCAATGCACTCATAAGTCCGATGGAGCCGTCGATGCATAACGGCCGTTCTGCGAGACCAAGACTTGCGTGCAAAAACATCCACATTGAAAATACCTCGATCGCCATTTGGAAAGACCAGCTTCCCCGCCATATGCATGCAGATGCGTGCCACTGCTGCAACGTCTCCTCCGGGCATGTGGATCAGCCCAGCTTAACTGGCACCGCACCTGGCACCGCACCAGTTTTGCCTTTACCGGCAAGAGTGTGGACACCCGCAGCCACCTGCTGCGCAGCAGCGTTCCACGTATCCGGATGGTTTCTCCTGCCGTCTTCCATGACTCGCAAGTAGTCCTCGCGCAGCTTCCTGATGTCGCGGTAGAGCACCGTCCGGCCGGCTGCAACGTCCCAATACAACTCTTCGGCCTCGAATTTGACGTTGTGCAGGTCGTCCCGCATCTGGTGCAACCTGTTTGGCAGGCCCTGTCCTTTCATCAGAGCCAGAGCTCCTGCTGTCACGGTGCTCAGAGCGCCCAAGACGGCGATACTGACGTGAGCGTCTACGCTGGTGAGACTGCCGAGAACGATGAAGACGGCGCCCAGCAGGAGCTGCAGCACGAGCAGTACGTAAGTGAGGACATCGAAGATGCGGTACTTCATGTTGATGTAGTCGTACTTGGCGATGATCCGCGTGTACATGCCGTTCTTCATGCCTAATTTCTTGGAATTCTCGGTCTTCGAAATGGGCGGATTCATGCCCATGAGCTTGTAGAAGTCCTCCTCTGCGAGTGGCGTTTCATCGTCGTCCAGTCTATCTGCGGCCGGGTCTGGATCGGCTATCTTTGGCGCTGTCAGGAGTGGGCGCTTCGCACCAGCTGGTGTCTCTGGTGCCCATCTGTGATGCGTATGCTTGGAGCTATGGTGCGAGAGTGCATGTTGCACCGGCTGCTGATCGGCCTTTTGGGGTTCTTCGTCATGAGTGGGGATGTTCAAGCCTAGAGCTTGACGCGAGAATGTAGGATGCTGCAGGCCATCGCTGGGTCAGTCCCTGTTTAGATGCTGCTGCATCGGTCCGCTGCAGTAGGAAGTCCGTACCAAAATCAAGGAGCTCGATCTCTGATGCGGCCGCTTGGCGCCGTCGTCGTCGTCGATCGCCTTCTCAACATCAGGTTCTGCGTTGTGGCGATGAACGCTGTTTCTGAACGAGCGCAGGCTGTTGCCCAGCTCTTTCGGCAGCTCGTGCATCGTTCAGTGTATTCGTCGCTCCGCTGTAGTTTGCGCATGTTGATGAGTTGTACGTCAGGGTGTCGGAGGTCGACTGACGAATCTACGACGCGACTGCCTCAACGTGACCACCAGCCGCTTCTTCGTTCGGGTGCCTGTGCAAGCTAACCTCAGCCACTTCTAGAGCTGACAAAGGCGGCTTTCCGCCGTATAGTAGGGCATGTGACATGTTGCTGACTTTTCCGTCTTTCAGACTCACTCGACTACGGTGCGCAGATGTCTCGCAAACAATGTAGAAAGTCGAATATTAGATACTAACTCGTTGGCTTCGTAGATGCTCGCGCTTGATATTAAGATTAACGGAACGCTTTGCGAATGAAATCAAAGATCGTTGCAGGCTCGTCATTTAGCCGCAGCGTCCTTAGCTTCCTTCTCTTTGTTCTTCGCTTCTCTCTGCCTTCTCATTCGCTCCTCTGCAGCGCCAGCCATGATCTCTCGTCGTGTCAACGGTCTCCCACCGTCGCTGCCCTCAGCTCTGCTGGACTCTCCACCACCAAGCACGAACTCTCCGCCAGCCCACCCCCCATCGTCTGCCTCCTCGTCGTCCACTCCTTCGTCACCTGGGTTGTAAAACTCTTCGCCACCCACACTCTTTCCGCCTCGTCTCCAGTCATTCTGCTCGACCTCCTTCTCGATCTCTTTGAAGAGGTTCCAGAAATTCCGATCGTGCTCGCCCCAGACGTTGTGAGCCAACTCGTGGCAAAGCGTATGCCGAATAACCTTGTAATCTCTGTAGCCATCGTATGCATCCGTCCTCAGCCGCAGCTCAATCACCTCGCCACGATTCCGGTTCAAACCGAGCGTCTTGCTCTCATGCGTCGTATGTTCCGCAGGGTTCATCTCCGTAAGCAAGCCAACAGAGAAGCCATGCTTGCGCATACTAGCCTTGATACCGGCGTCGTCGCGCAGCCGCTCGAGGAAGCGCTCGCTCTTCTCCGGGTTCGGCAGGTATGGTAGGGGCCGAATCTGGTGGAATGTGTAGCGCGCCTCGTCCTGCACTTTCTTCCAATCCCGGTGTTTCTCTGCCTTGACTTTCCTGCCCTGTCGCAGTGCCGTGCGTCGCCGCTCCATGCGCATTTTACGCTCCGCGATGTCGGATTCCAGCTCCTCTACTTCCGCTGTTGTGGCGCCCATGAGGACGATCTTCTTGTCCTGCAGTGAACGCAGCTGGAGCGTGGGGTCTTTGAAGGGAGGTTTGAGAAGGCCGGTCTTGGGTGTAATGAGAAACTTCTGGTTTGTGGGTGGTATGCGCAGGTCCTCGGCCACGGTGTCGGAGAGGTCTTGGATTGTCGCATCTTCAGCGTGAAAGGGCAGGTTGACGGGTTTGTTGTGCAGCAGGATTGTCATGTTGAAGAGTGCGGACACTTCCTCCTCCTCTAATTCTTCGTATTCTGAGCCGGACTCAGGCGCCCTTTCTCCCAAAAGCTCTCCTTCGGTTGACGCCATCGTCAACACCGTCGAGTGAGAAGGATGTACGGTCGGTGAGAAAGGCGTTGGGGAGATGCGCTGGACAGAACGTTTGGGGGATTTTGTAAGAGAGGCAACAGAAAGCTGTCAGTACAACCTACAAGCGGTGTCTACGTGGCGCTGGAGGAGGCGCAGTGTATATGTTGATGATGAGATTACCTTATGGCGCTGCTTCCAAATGGTTCGCCAGGCGCTGACAAACACGTCATGCATCGAAGACGTCACGTGCGCCGAGGCCTCGGACTTTGCCCTGCCGAAAGCCGCTCTCTGGACGCTTGCCACTGCTGCTCTATCACTGAAAGAATCCTCGTTCTGTTCGGATACGTAGGCACATGTTTGACTGAAACTTATCATTGAGGCTGTGAGCGCCACATTAGGGTATCTAAAGATCTACCAATCGCTACTTTCCGCTAAGCAAACAGAAAAAGGGATAAAGACCAATCGTCTTTAATCCCGTAACCAAAAACTCCATCATGCAACGGTCTCCAAGCAAGCGCACGAAGCCGTCGCTCGTTATGTCGTCTGTCACCTTCGCCAATCATTGGGGTATCCATCTTCGACCAGTATGGACTGCTCAAGCCTCAGACATGTTCATCTTGGGGTCCGCCGCAACGCTTCCGCCGACACCGCGGTTACGCCACACGTAGATAATTGACAAGGCAAATGTTGCCGAGAAAGCGAGCCTGAAGAATCGATTGTCAATCTCAATCTATGACCGAGAACATGCTCTCACAAAGACCTACCATTCAAAAGCGCCGAACGCCGCTGCGGCCTTCGCTGCGCTGCAAACGTGTCCGAAGCACACTCGGTTGCCCACGAACACGGCCAGCGCGACGAAACTTGCGAACCAGAAGATCATTGTCAAGCCCTCAATGCCAGCGATGACGCCCGCGTGGTTGAGTTTGGACTCGCCATACCGCATGGGCACGAGGATCAGGTAGGCGAGGGTGATCAAAGTGATGACGGCGACAAATACCATGAAGGCGACCTGTGAAGGTGCGCCGGCATTCCAGTAGCCGCCCCACCAGTTGGCCACTGATGATGTTGTTAGCTGTTTGCTCGATGCAGCGCTTGAAAGGATGTCCTCACCATAGGCTGACAGTCCGAGGACGAGTAGTGTGAGGAGGCCTTGGACAACGCGCAGAGAGAGGATGAACCCTCGGGTCTCGTAGAATGCCATGACGATGTGATTTTGAGGTGTGCGGGTTGATGATAACGATCGTAATGAGGTGTTGCGGGAAGCACCAGGGTAGTTTGGAAACGGGAACCAGGAAAAAGCAGGTAGCAGCTATCTCTCAGGTCTTTTGTTGTGTCTCACAGTCGTCTCCGTTCCAACAGGCGTTCTGACACAGTCGGCGATGTCTCAGTATGGGGAAGCGTGGAGGATCGGCGCTGAAGAGAGCGTTGGAGAAGCGACCGTTACGGGATCTTTAGTACCTATGGCAAGGACACACCTCAAACGCACGTAGCGCGCAGCGCAGCTGTCACGCGCGCCACCACGCGTCAATAATAGGCACTGGTATGCCGGGTGGAATGCAATCGGCGCACAGCAATCTCTCACAAGGCGCGAGAGAAGGCTGTGCGCGTGCGATGCCGGTGAGAAGCTCGAACTCTCATAAGCCACAAATGCTCCCTTTGGCCCTCCAAAGCTGAAGAGTCGTGATAGAGGAGACTCCTAGTCATCTTGGCTCAACGGCGGTATTGGATGACACAGGCGTGGCGTGACTTGTAGTCGCACGTTTCCTGTTTCTGAGGATCGGCGCGTCGTGCAAGCGAGCCCAATCGACTGGCTTGACTGCTGAAGCCTGGCACGGCCCCTCAAAGAGGCTCCATCCGTGAACGCACCGACAGGGCTGAGTATCAATACGCGCTCTGCTCGTTGCTAAGCGAGAGGCTGCTGGGCTTGTACTACTCATTCCTTGCAAGTTTCAGGATGGGGCGCATCGAACGAAGACGTGGGCAAATCGTTCTGGGGAGCGATCAGGTCACGTTCCTTCAGGAGCTGCGCATGAGACCCCTGAGCTAGAGCGCAGCTTACCAAGATACATACTTTTCGTCACGGTCGATATCAATCCGATCTCATCACGAGGAACCAAACGCATTGCATCTTGCGGCAGACTGCCATTTCAAACGCTAGTATGATTGCAGAACCTGCGATAGCTAATGTACACTTCAACCGGCCCTTAATGAACGCCCATATCATGCTATGACAGCAAACCATCTGGGGATTAGTGTCGCTTAGCAGTGATGCACTACTTTGCTTTCTTGGTCGGAGACCCCTCGTAATAGCCGCCGAACATCTCAAAGAACTCAGCTTGAGTCAAGGTCTTGGTGCCCTTCTGCTTGATCTCCTCCAGCTTTTTCGGGCCAGGCTTGATACCGATAACGACGAAGCTGGCGTCGTCAATCTTCTTCGTAATCTGCCCTCCGTAAGTGGCAACCGTCTCCTCGAGGGTGGCACGGTCGAGACCATCGAGAGTGCCGGTGAAGAGGAACGAGAAGCCGGTCAGAGAGCCTGGGAGGCCTTCTGGGACAATCTTGTGCTTCTTGGTGTTCGGCTCGGCGCCATTCTTGACTGCGGTGGGCTTCTCTTTGACGACCCTCTCGGCGCTGGGACATTGCATGAGCGATGCGACCGACTGTAAGGACATCACGGCGCCTTACACTTTCGGGTAGTGAACCTTGAACGTATTGATCTCCATCCCGTCTTCAGCGGCGTCGGCTGCAGACTGGCGCTCAGCATAGATACCGACGATCTGCCCAGAGAAGCCATCCGTGGCAGGCGTAGTGAGTACGAAGACCTCAGTTGGACCGATTTCCTTCTTCGGAGGCATGTCGACTGATGCGATGCGGATGATTGATAGAGGTGAGAGGGTGGGTGATGAAGGTTGCGAGGAGTGCCAGAGTCGAAAACTGTCGGAAACCGAAGAGGGGAATGAGGTGGGTAGCGCGAGGATGAGAGCATCAGTCATCGAGCGCAAAGGGTGGCGTCGTCGGGCAGTGATATTCAAGTGGAAGGAGCGACCAGGCGACAAGCGCGTCAATATCACGATGCTGTCGCGTCGGCGCGTCGTTGTCTGCAGACTTCACTTCACGGCAAAAATTCGCCAATGGTGGAATTACAGATAGAGCACGAATACATGACATCAACATTGGGCTTTGCTCTTCGAGTTCTAGTGAAGTGGTTCCATGCGCGCCCACTGAAGAGGAGTGAGCTTGAGCGCTGACGGTACCACCTTTGATGCCACCAATACTGCGACATCACAGCTCATCATCTGTGTCGTCCTCCTCATCATCCTCTGCGCCCGCAGGAACCGGTGCATTCTGCTTCTGTTGCGGAGCATTCGGAGCGGTCCTGCGAGCGAAGGGCAGCTCTCGCCGAGGCGGCATTTCTTCGAGGCTGACCTCATTCGCAGCAACGTTTTCTTTGCCTTTCGCTGCCGCTTCCCCGCCATGCTTGCTGCCGGAGACAGTGGGCGGCTGTGAACGTGTAGGAGGTGGCGCAAATCCGTCGTCGCTAGCACCGTCATCCGTGTCTTGGTCAGGCGTTCGCTGACCTTCTTCTTCCTCCTCTACGAGCTCATCGTCATCTTCTTCTTCGGCTGGATCAAGATCGAGCCCTTCCTCGTCTTCTTCTGAAGCAGCAGAGCCAGCTTTTCGTTTGCCAGGAGCTGACCGACCAGCCTCACGTCCCAATCCAGTTGCATTTCTTCCGTATTGAGTCTTCGTGGCTGCATTTAGCTCACGCTGTTGATCGCGTATTTTCGCCCGCTTGCTGTCAAGTAAGACAGCGCACTTACGTAGTAAATCTTCCTCGTGCTTCTTTTTAGCCTTCACGAGATCATCGAGCTGCCTGGACAATGCGTCCACTTGGGCCTGTTGGGAGCCCAGAGATGCTTGTATGGTCAAAAGTTCACTCCGTAGGTCATCCGAAGCTGCGACAGCGATCTCCACCCAATCGAACGGACTGACTTCCTCCTCCTCGTCCTGCTTCAATTTGATGGAGCCAAGCCGCTGGATGATGCCACCGATGTTCTTGCGTAGAGTGAGAGTGCATGTCTCACCACTGATGGCCGCTACAGCCTCCAGACCTTGCAGGGCGTCAAGGTTGGCATCCGGCCGTTGGTGGAGCAGAACATGAGCGACAATGGCCTTCCATTCGTCGTCGTCTCCGCGGTAGTTGCTGGCTTGCAGGGCCGCCAAGTTTGCAGACTTAAGCGATCCAACATATACGTGCTCGTGCTCCGTGGCCACCAGCTTGAGATCGAGCGGGCGTGTCTTGCTCGTCTGGGAGACGTTCAGCAGCAGGTTGGCGGAAGGATCGTCTGTGCGGCGGACACGCAAGACATGCGTCGCCGCCATCGCGCCGAAACCTTGGTGAGGGGAGCAGCTTTCGGTTTGCGGAATCGCCGTTACAGATCGTCCAGGGGATGGCGTCGCGTGTTGATGGTAATGGAGCGGGCGGAACTGGCGCCCTGGGGCGGGCACGCCAGTTACTTACGTCGACGCCAACGGCCGGTGGCGGCGCTGCCTGTTTCGCCCGTCTTCTGGTTGCGGAAACGGCTGCCTGGCCCCAGCCTGGAGGTATTGAGCGTCTGGCGGTCGAGCGAGGCTGACGCCTGAGTCTGCCTGGCCGCTACATGGCGCGGTGTCAGTGACCACAGGGCATGCCGGCAGCTGGCGGCGCTTGACGCGGACTTCGCTCGCGCTCTCGCTGGCGCGGCTGGCGGCCGCGTGCAGGAGGCGTGCGCTCAGGGTTCAGGCGGGGGCCTCCCGCGGCGGCCCACTCAGCCACGGACCTTGCCATCCACGCCTCCTAGCGCGACCCGGTGCCAGCCTCCTCTCTGCGCAAGTGCGATGCTAGCGCTGGACACCACCTCACTTTCACCGCACCTCCCTCCCCCTTCGCTCAGGAGGCCCACCCGCAGGATATTCGAGAATCGCCGCGTGCATGTCGCGCGTGGGCGACCCGACGACACCGCCCTCACCACCCCGGCTTGCTGGACGGACACCACGACCACCGGCGCAGCATGGCGCCCGCCATGGAGAGCTGGGACGACGACGACGATTTTCAGGGCGACTTCCAGAGCTTCGGAAATAGTGTGGGTACTGCGCAGGGCAGCTTGTCGTCGCGTCTGAGCGTGCGCTCCGAGTCTGTGGCCGGCGACGATGACTGGAACGTGGTGCTGAAGCCCAACGACGAGCAGTCTACCAACAGCGCCCTGCAGTCCGCCAAGCAGGCCGGCATCCCTCTGCCCGCAGACGTGCTCTCCAGTGCACTGCTCGGCGGTACCATCAAACGACTTGGGAAGAGGACTCCACGACAGAAGGTAGAAGATGACTGGGACAACGATATAGATATGGGCGAGACGCCCTTGACGCTGAAGCCTAGACCGGCCGAGCCGGCTACTGACTTTGGCGGCGACGATGACTTTGACGACTTCGAAGGCAGTCTAGGCATTCGCTTTGCTGGCACCAAGCGTGACGCGAGAGAATCTTCCGTGTCTGCCATGAGCCCAAGCATCGGCTCACCAATGGCGGAAGAGAGCGACCATGACGAAGCCGGAGGGCTTGATATTCCCGACGGACCATTGGACTTTGAGGCAATCCTGAAGAAACGCCGTGCTGCAGAGGCTGCTCTCTCGGAAGCCAGCGCGCCCAGTCAGGCCAGTCCTGCCATCGAGCAGCCGTCGACCTTGAACACGCACAAAAAATCCAAGTTACTCTCGGAGACTGGAGAAGATTTCCTGGATGGTTTCGACTTTGGTGGACTCAAGTCTCTAAACGTGCAAAAACGTACTGTCAACAAGAATGTCAAGGTAAAGGACGTCAAACCAAGTGCGCCCGCTCAGAGGCCTGCCACAACACTCAACTTCCACGATAAGCCCATCGATAGGCCAACACACATGCGGTCGCACCTACCTAGGCCAGTTTCGGGATCAAAGCCAGCTTCTCGACTGGAGCCGGTTCTTGAGAATGGCACGTCCACTATAGCGCGGGAGCGCCGACAGCAGGTTGCTTCCGGCAACTCTAATCTCTTACGCAGCAAGCGATCTGCTCCTGCACTCAGAAGTCAGGCACAGCAATCTTCTATTGCACGGCCGCCAATGCCATTCATACCTCCTGGCAGCTCTTCTCTCCAGCCTACTCATGCAAGCGCCCAAAGAGCCATGCCGTACCATTTGCGGCGAGAGTCAGACCCGAGTAACCGACGTGGAGCACAGTCCCCGCCGTTACGCTCCCACTCTCGCTTGTCGAATGCTTTCACGCCCGACACGCCATCCAGACTTGCCAGACCTCGTGCAGATCTGGCGCCTGCTGCACTGGCCCGTGAGGCTGCATCCAAGCGCAACTTGACAAAGCCATCACGAAGACGCAATTTCGGCGATGGCACTGAACTGGACAATTTTGACGACCTACGAACTAACAATGAAAGGGAAAGCAGGTTCATGAAACAGCCATCAGCTCGAGGCCCACCCAGACTAGGCATTAGGCATGCTCACAGTCGCTCTGATGTCAAGGAGCCTTCGAAGCGAACCATCGCTATTCCTGACCGGATGATGACCCCCGCACCAAGGACTCCAGCGAGCCCTACCAGGGGGTTCGCCGATGCTCAAAGCAATACACCTAGCTATCTGCGCGACACAGCGGCTTCTAGGATAGCTCGTGAAACCAGACTTGCTAACAACAACCCTCGACCACGGAGCGAGGGACCTCTGATGCCCGTGAGCACTAATTGGAAGGCTCAAATTGCTGCGCGAAGTCCGCATACATCTCCTTCGACACAGAAGCCCAAGCCCAAGCGAATACAGCCCCATCTCATCAAGGGCATAGGAATACAGGTAGCGAAAAGTGAGTATCCATGCCGCGTATCCAGCAAAGCCCCACTGACACAACCCCCACAGCCGAAAAAGGCATGACATATAATCCAAACACTCTCCGATGGGAAGGGAACGAGAACACCCTTTCTCACTTTGACATTCCTCCGCCTCTCGAAACACCGACACCAACCGGAGGCCAGCCTCAGACATCTTACATGGACAACATGCAGCCTCTGCCGCCGCCATCCGCCAGCCCGCCGCGACCAGCATTGATCGCTCCCATGTCCGCCGCAACAAACATGCAAGTCAACGGCGGCATGGTCTTCGACCCGCACCAGATGAAGTGGCTCAAGATCAAGCATGGGCGCGACGTCAGCGGGCAGATGTCTCCTTCCGCTACGGACGAGGAAGAGGAAGACGTCTTCGCTGGGCTAGAGGACCTCAAGGACGACGCGCCCGCTTTTGGCGCCGGCGCGAGCGTCACCGGAATGCAGAGCCCGGTCTCCATGGCCAACACCGGCCTCGGCGAAGTCCACGAGGAGTTTGACCTCGGCCCTCGCTTCATCCACACCCAGCGCGACGAAGAGGTCACTTGGCGCCGGCGATGCGACAGCTGGTTTCCGGCAGGCGGCGGATCCAGAGTGGAAGATGATGGCTGGCGCTGGGCGGCGCGCAACGTGTTCATCGAAACGCCGGGCAGTGCAATGTGAGCGGCTACCCAACCATCAGGAGCAGTTTCGTATCTCTATCTCATCTTGGGACCATCAAGCCGGGTCCGGAAAACTCATGCACCGGCTTCTCTTTCACGGAGTTCGCGGAGGACTTACACAACCGGGTAAAAAAGAAGAAAAAGCAGCAACAGCACGCCCTTCGACGCGCGCTTTTGACTACATCACCAACCAACATGTGCATAAACCCGGACAACCGGGGCTTTTCTTAACGACAACGGCACGACTCTTATGAACACCGATCGACACACTACACCCGAACGTCGCGGCTACGAAGTATCATGAACAAAAAAGGGAAGGGAACGGAAAGGGATTCTTCTTCTCTCCGTGGATTTATGTGGTGGCGACAGGGCTCTTTAAGTATATCTTTTTCTTGGAGGGGAACGGGATTGGCTCGAGTGATACCTTATTCGCGTGCTCTTTTGACTTACCTTTTTTTGATGATTGTAATTGCTTTTAACTAGACGTTTGGTGAATGGAAATGCCCTTCGAAATTTCAGATGTCGTTGTCGCGCCGTCTCTCTTCTCGTCTTCGTTCTTGTCTTTTCGCTAGATTTTTGGCGCTTGTCTGCGGTCTTTCTCAGGATATCACCAACGCGAATGGGACGGCACAGAGAGCACAATCAGCAGAAATCCATAGCTTTTAAATAATTTCAAAAACGCAACTCGCTAACGGCGCAGCACAGCAGAAAAAAGGGGGTATCTAAAATACAAACACAACACAGCAACAAACTTTTCTCGCCCCTCCTCTCCCTCTATCCCTCCTCTTACACCCCAAGCTGACGAAACATAAAACCAACTCACTCATCCAGACACTGACAATCCCCCGCCTCCCCCACGATCCCCAACATCCCCGCCATCATCGACGGACACCGGTCCGCCATCCTCCTCCCGCCAGGACACCTCAACACCGCGCCCCACAGCCTCTCCAAATCATACCCCCACTCCGGGTTCTCCTCGCCCGTGCCCTCGAACCGCTCCCGCAGCCCCTCGTACACTCCCTTCCCGTTCGCGCGGATCCGCTTCGCGGACGCGACGAACTGCCCGCGGTAAGTCGGGACCAGGTCCGCGCACTCGGCGCCGTCGTTCGCGGCGGCGAACACTTGGCTCATGCGCGCCGTGTCGGGCTGCCAGGGCGAGTGGTCGCGGCAGGAGGCGCAGGAAGAGCACAGGGTCTCGGTGTGCCAGAGGGAGAGGAAGGCGGTGCGCGGGTGGAAGTACTGCGTCAGGCGCGGGCGCATGTAGTGCGGGTCGTGCATGTCGGCCTGCAGGAAGAGGGTGTGGTCCGCGAGGCGCGCGGCGGCGGGGTCGTGGTTGGCGAGGATGTGGTGGAGGAAGGTCTCGCCTTCGCGGCCGAGGTTGGGGAGGGCGTGGGTTTCGACGGCGGTGGTGTTGGGGAGGGCGAGGGTGAGGTTCGCTTGGATTTCGGGGAGGGGGTGGGCGGGCGCTTTGGCGTAGAGGAGGACGCGCTGGGAGAGCGGGGCGATGTTGGGGAGTTGGAGGAAGGAGATCAGGGTGCTGGCGAGCTTGGGGATTGATTCGTCGTGGTAGGAGACGACGATGTCGAAGGTTGCTGGGGGGTTGGGTTGGGGTTTGTCTGGCTGGGGTATTATGTCGTGGTTGTGGAAGGCGAGGGCGTGGCGGAGGGCCCCGAAGAAGACACAGGCCCAGCCAAGGGAGGCTATGATGAGCAAGAGAGCTCTCAGGACCTGCCAGACGGAGACCTTCGCGGCGCATCTGGTGCCGTTGTGAAGCCTAGAATCAGCCGAAATCGGCTCCTCTTCAAGAAGGCCAACGCCGTTGCCAAATCTGGGTACCTGGAATCCGAGAACCCTTCGCCATGTCGGCATGTACGAGGTTCGCAGGTAGTCATCGAGGGAATCAACGTCGTCAGCGTACGTACTCGCCATACTGCCGATTAAGAACGCGGCGATGAACGCAGCAACCTGCCATCCCGAAATGACCACGCCCCGCCCAGCAACAGCATACCCAGTCAAAACCAATCCAGGCAGGGTCGGCGTGTCCACGGGTATCGGTTCGCTGTCCGAGCCTTCGAGGGCAGGCTGAGAGCGATAGAACAGAGAAGCACTATTCGCCAACGCGATGCCGCCAACGATCGCATTGATCGAGAGCAGAACAGGAGCCACAGTCACATCGAATCCCATCGCGCGAGGCCTTTCCGAGAACAGCGCGGCGCCAATCAATGGTAAGACGGCCGCCACGAGCGTCCAGAGGTCTCCGTCATCCTCGTCAAGATCGTCCAGCGATTCCGGGGAGTCCGTCCGTTTCGACTGAACATTGCAAAAGTGCGCGCCAATGTGAGAGCCCAGCGCCAACAGTGCGATGCCAAACCCGGGAGGCGTCACGCGGTAGTCGTGGAGCAGAACGGTGAATACGAAAAGCGCGAGGCACGCCACGCGCGCAGCCGCGAATCGATCAGGCTGCGTCCAGAATGCATAGACGGAAGAAGCGCACGCCGGCGCCAGTGGCAGGACCAATGCGACACATAACACGCTTGGGAGGTGGAAAAAGGCCTGGTATGCGGCAAAGAGCGAGGTGACCGCCAAGGCGGTGCTTGCGAAGCTCCAGAGGTGTGGAGAAGCCGGAGATTTCAGGCGTCTGCAGCCGTTTCTGATCGTTTCAAACAAGTCTCTCCAGCCGTGGTCGCGTGCTCGTACTTGCAGCCGTATAGCAATCGCAACAAGGACTTGTGGGATGAGTAGATGGTATGGGAAATGTTGGTGCTTGTCATGGATGATGTAGTGTGTCGTTACAATCGTTGCAGGTGCAGTCAGAAGCCAGATGGTAGGAGACCAATTGGCTGAGGAGGCGTTGATATCCTGGCCCAGCTTCACCGAAGAGCTTTTCCAGAGCATGTTTGCTCCATGCATTCGTTCAAAGGGAGTGTCGGAAGAGTGTGTTCATTCCAATGGCCAGCAGCAGAGTGAACACGAATGCCTGACAAGCGAGGGGTGTTTCCGTATATGTTAGGCGTCTCGGGGGCATGGGAAAGGCGGGCATCGATTAATCTTGGCAGAAAGGAAGGGTGAACAGGAATTAGGTAAGGCAAGGAAGCAGGCAGCAGAATGAGAAACGAGACGAACGGTCGGCAACACGAGAAGGATGGGCGGCGGCGGCGGCGGCGGCGAGCAGGCGACAGGCGTCGCGCATGCAATCGATCGCAATCATCGCACAGGCGTAGGGAGGCTATACTGCGCACGAAGGAAGTAGCAGCCCCCCGTCGTCATGGCGCTGCGACCACGCGATGGCGCGTACCGCCCTGAACACCAGGGATCAGCACGCAGCCGCGCCGAAGGGACAAGGTGACAGGTTGCCGGTAGAATCTCGCCTGCGTTGACACCAGCCCGTGACACGCCTCCGCCTCAACACTACTGCACCGCCATTCCTCTGCTGCGGAGACACAACAGCAGACCGGGCAGTACGTTATTCAACGGGCCAGCAGCAAAGCGCCGCAGCACGCGCGCCGCATCCTTGACCCTCCTACATGTGCCCCAGCCAACACGCCAACATGCCACTCCGGCATCTGCTCCACACTGGGCGAGGACAGGCCTACGGTCCGGTGCAGTTGGTTCGCGACGGCGACGAGCAGACCCCAGCGCCAAAGCCTCCAGTCTGTGCAACGCGCGGCCGCCAGGGGCGCCGCAACGACGATTGGCGGGGGATACGTAAGGTGACAGAGCGTCGCGGGAGTCACTGTGTATTTCGCTCAGAGCCTCACGCGACAGGGACAACGGAGACGACGACGACGACGACGACGACGACGACGCGGCGATCGACGCCACAGCTCGCGTGTCGGGACGATCGCGGCGTCGAGGCCGGGAGCTTGTTCCTCGACGTCGGTGTCGAACTCTGTCGTCGTGGCTGTTGTTGTAGGTCTTGGTGATGACGATGCGTGCGGGCGGGTGGAATCCACCATCTCCCTTTCTCCAAATGGCAGAAAACCCAGGGTGTTTTCATCAGTAGTAGTTGCAACTCTCTAACCGACCAGAACCTGAACCCTGAGCGCGCACGCACGCGGCGAAACCTGAAAGCCGCTGTAACAGCCAACCACACGGGCCACTCACGGCAAAGCACGAACAGCACTGCAATAATAACATCTCCCTCCGCTCTCTCAACCAGCCGCGAACCGCTCATCAACCGCCCCCGACGTCCAACGCCCGGACTGCACGACCCTCTCTCACACCGGTCACCGGCCGCAGTCTGCAACGTCCTGGTCTCAAGCCAAAGCACAGCGCCGGCACCTTTGTCGCGCAGCGTATACTGTACATCGTCTTCTAGCCTCTACGATCAAAATCAAGGCGAGCGGCCCGCCGTCGGCTCAAAGTCTACCTCTAGTCTCCTGCAGCGTCGTGACCAGGGCATCCACTTTCCCACACGCGGAGCCCGCTAATTAACAAAGGGCCGGCCGGGCAGCCTACCTCAGTGCGAAGTCCTTGCCTTCCTGCCTGCAGTCGTGATCGAGTTGAAAGCCGTGCTGGCCGCTCGCTTATGCACGCGAAGGCGGGATCTGCCATCCTTCTTTCAGCCGCACGACGAATCCTCCGGCACGTCTCGTCCGGCCCTACCTGCAGCTATCCTGACAATAAACGTGCATCTCCGCCGCAGATGATGTGCGCGCGCGCTCGAAGCGACCGCGTGAAATCAATACCTGCTATGCGCCGACGGAGCTTCGTCGGGAATGGTCAGATCAGCATTCACGCCTAGGTACAGCATACTGTAGAAGCGGGCTCCTCGCCCTCACCCTTCAACCTAAATCATCCGACCCAGCTCGGACATACGGGACCTAAATATAAACCCATCAAAGGCCTGCTGCGCCTTGCGCGCGCGCGCGCGACCGCCTCGATCCTACGGCATACAATCTCACCCCTCCCCGTCGAGCCATAGTTTGCCAATACGAGAAGTCTAAGGTCCTGCGGCTGTAAGCAGAAAGACGGCCGAAAGCCGCGGCTGGCCGCGTTGATGGTTCGATCCTTCGGTGGGATTTCGTGGGCTGCGAGTGGGAGGGACAATGTGGTTGCCTGACGACCGGGTGGGCGCGTGGGTTGTGCTAATGTGTGTAGGGCTGTGGGCTGCGATCCTTCGGGCAAAGTTAATGAGGAGGGGGAAGGAAGGCGAGTAATGAGGTGAGTGGATACCTGGCCTGACGGGGCGGGGCTCTGTGGGATCTCTGAGGTGGTGGTGGTGAGTAGATTGTTGCCTGTCCGCAGAAGGGGTCTGGGAAAAACCTCGTGTGCGATGGTGGGTGAAGGGACATCGCTGTTCAAAGTTGTTAGGGATGAAGCGAGAGTGAGGTGGATGAACCCAGAGCTTAATCATCAGGTTACTGTATTACTACAAACAAGCACCATAATACTTTCGCTTAAGGTAGTTCGCTGCTTGGACGAGCTTGTCCTTGCTTGCCCTCCCGAATGCGAACGCGAACAAGACCCACCCATCCCCCAGATGCTTTTTGTGACAAGTAAAAAAATTTGCCCCGTGATGCATACAAAAAGCCAGTAATATCAAACACACCTCATCCATGCATGCCAGAACAAAAACAGGAAGTAAAAGAACAAGTCCATGAATCCTTCAATCCTCCCAATCTCTACCTCGCACCAGGCAGACTGAACCCAAACCCAGGCACAGCCGGCGGCGTAGCGACAGCGACAGGCTCCGGCCTGACGACCTGCTGATACCCACCCGGCGGCATGCCAGCGTAGCCTCCACCGACATCGTCCCTGTTGTGGTGGTGGAAGCGGCCGCCCCTCCTGTTCTTCCCCCCATGGTGGCCGTGACCGTGGCCGCCGTCGTGCTTGTTCTGGTGCTTGCCACCGCCGCCGCCGCCGCCGCCGCCGCCGCCGTGCTGGCCGCCGTCGGGCCCGACGCGCTTGCTCATGGCTTTCGAGCTGACGCCGGCGCCGATCTCGATGTCCGGCTCCTCGATGGTCATGCCGGACTCGAGCGGACGGCCGCCGGTGCCGCCGTACTCGGCCGTCAGCATCCACTTCATGTCGGCCTCGGTCAGGCGCGAGATGGGAATGACAGACTCGCCTTTGGTGTAGTCGAAGCACTCGCGGGGGCCGAAGCCGACGCCCCATTTCGTCTGGCGGGCGACGGCCATGGTCTCGCGGTCGCTGGCATTCTGCAAGGCTTCGACGCCGGACTTGGCTGCGAGAGTGTACTCGCGGGTGGTCATCTTGACGAAGGCGTGACGCTTCTCGCGGTTGGGGATGCACGAGGCGACTTCGCCGAAGCGGGAGAAGAGTTCGGAAATTTCTTGCTGTGAGCCGTTCGCGCCGCCGACGAACAGAGTGCGGGAGAGGACGCGAATGTGGTTGGGCGGAAGGGTATCGTCGATTACGATGTTCTTCGGTCCGTGTGATGCACCGTTCGTCATATTGCCACCGTTGTTGCGCATGGGTGAGCGCTGCCTGTACCTGCCCTTGTCGCGGCCTCCGCGGCCATTTCGTTGATCCTGCTGGTCAGGACCTTCGTATGCACCGTAGCTGGGACTTCCTCTTCCACCACTACGACGTTCCCTATCCGGGCTTCTGCTACGGTCTCTGCCATTGCTGTACCCATCGTATCCTCCAACCGGCTGTTGTGGTGGTTGTGGCTGTCCCTGCGGCGGAGCCTGGGCTTCTGCCTGTTCGCTGAAAGCCCGGAGAATGGGTCCCCATTGCTCCATGGGCAGCCCGCCCTTCTGCAAGTCTTGCAACAGGTTCAAGGCTTGCATGAGCTTGGCCTGATCATTAACGATGTTTTCAGGTAGAATGTTGCGCAGCGGTGCGAGAGGGTCGGCTTGCAAGGGCGCAGGCTGTGGCGGGGGTGGAGCTTGGGCGAATGTTTGAGGGATCGACGGAGGTTGCTGCGGTGGAAATCCAGGGAAGTTCGGAGGCGGCTGGAATCCTGCCAAATTGAAGGCAGGAGGCTGTGGTGCTGGCGGCTGCGGGAAGCCGGCGGGTGCTTGAGTAGGGAAGGCTGGAGGAAATCCATTGCCGAACATCGCTGCCAGCTGAGGTGGGAGCTGAGCAGTAGGGTTGGCTGGCGGAGGAGGCGGTGGCTGCTGGGCCACTGGCTGCGGCGGTGTTGCCTTGGGCGCAGAGTTGGCGAGGGCGGCGAGGATGCTGTTGACGTCTTGAGGCGGCGCAGCAGGTGCTTGATATTGTTGAGCTTGCGGAGGCGCCTGCTGAACAGGTGCGGGCGCTTGCTGAGCATTGCCTGCATTCTGCGTGCTTAGCGACTCGCCATTCCTGGGCAAAATGCCCTGATCATACATTCGCTGAGGAGGATAGCCAACAGGAGTGTGGAGTGGTCGTGTAGGAAGGGGAGCCCTGAACTTCTCGCCGCTAGACTGCTTACCCTGGTCCTGCGCCGCGTGGGCATTGCTACCGTTCAAGTTGTAGACAGCCTGGGGCTCGCTGAGCTTCTTCCTGAAGTCCTCGAGCAATTTGACAGGAAAGGTGGTGGCACGCTCCCAGATGGTGATCATGTTCTCAAGCTTGGGCTTCTGATCAGCGGGGATGACCTTAGCAATATCGTCCATCAGAGCGGGCATGAGCTCTGTGATGCGCTTTACGGCAGCTGGGTACGTGCCAGGCTCTCCTCTGCCTTCGATTTGAAGGTCCTGCCCGGCGTTCTTCGCAAAATCGATCCACTTGCGAACGACACTGTCTATAACATACAGCGCACCAAGCTTGTGAGTCGCAGGCGCCTTCTTAAGCGCGCGGTACATGCACTGAGCGATATGTTGCTCGGCCTGGACGTTTGCCGCGCTGAGTTCGGTGATGGCGGTGATCTTATTCCTACTAGCGCCTGGTGGCTTCAGTTGATTGAGGGATGCCAGCATGGGCTCCAAATCACTGAGAGACGGCGCAGCCATGATCGCGAAGCCTTGAGCCTGCGTATGTCCGGAAGCCTACTGTACGTAACTGCTACTGCACGTCGGATAGGCAAGTCTACACTCCGGTGGTGACCTATAGAGACCAGTGACTACAGTCGGCCTGTAAGATCAGTAACAGATGTCAAGTTATGATGTTCACGGCAGGGTTTGTGAACAGTGTGCAGACAGAAGTCTCTATGCCAAGCACTGCTGGAGGATGCGTCGTGGGTTGTGTGATGTGTCGGGGACGCAGAGAATATTCTAGATCTGCCTGCTTGTTTGCGAGGCGAATGTCGGTCCGTGATGATGATCGCGTCGAGAAGAGCGAGGCGCTCGTTTGATGTTGCTAGAGCAGCGGTGGCGCGGTTGTGGTGATGAAGGGAACGATCAGAGCGCGCAAAGGCGGGCGGTCAGACCTGCTTAAATAAGCTGTGGGAGGCGGACAGCGTCGGCTCTCGACTATTGCAAGTGAAGAACTATCACACGCCCACCAGTGAGTGCAATCGATGTGAAAGCACGTGAAAGGCGATGTTGATGAAGGTGATGCTGATGACGGAGGAAGAGAGTTGTCGGGTGGGAGGGCTCGGGCTAAAGGAGTCGCTGGTCTGGCAATGTTTGCAAGAGCGCGCGCGCGCACAGAAGAGCTTGGCTAATGCGGCGGGGGATCAATCAGTCAGGTGACTGGTCAAGGCTGAAGGCGACGGCGGATGCGCGAGACCGCGAGGTTGCGTCGTAGTATGTTGGCTGTGAAGGGATGCGCGTGTGGTGAAGGTGTCGCGCGAAGGGAGAACTGGAAGTCGCACGGGGCTGTTGCACAGATTCTGCGGCTGATGCGATCACGTGATGCCCGCGGACCTCGGTGAGGTGGGCTCGGCGAGAATATCAATTCACTTCCGGTACGAGCAGAGTTCCGGCTGCATCCGTGGGAACCACGAGGCGGGATCTGTGCGGCTCAGGTGCCGCAAAAAATAACGGGCACAGGCAGCGTGAGATAATGTGATAACGTAGGTACGGTGCATGCGAGCAAGCGTGAGAATACCGGAGTCCGGGTCGCCAACACCATGTGCGACGACAGGAATAGCAGCGCCGGACGGATGCTGTCGTGAGAGCGGCATGTAATCGTGCGCGCAGGCTGTTTCTTGGTGAAACACAACAGCGACTCCGGTGTGAGATAAATGTCTGCGCATGTAGGTACCTCAGGCCCTACATACACACAGACGGATGTTTGTAGATACGGGCGACAGCTCGACAGGCCGGCCATACAGCAACTCACGCCCACACGCCCACACACCCATACACCATCCGCCGGGCCACTCGGCCGCCAACACCATGCGGTCCATGCCATCACTCCCTCTGCCTCTGCCAATGGTGTGACGCTGCCGAGACAACCCCCCGGCCTCGCCATGTCCGTCCGCCGCAGCTGCTGCCGCCGCCGTCGCCCGTCCCACCAGAATTCTGGCGTAGCGCCCGCTGCGAGCTGTTGAAGTGACGTCCTGGCCAGTGCTCACCTCCGAGCCCACCTGCCCGCTGCCCTCCCGACCAGCTGTTTGGAGCTCTGTGCCATTTTTCGCCGGATCACCACCGCTCACCCGCATCCACTCCCGCATTCCTCTCTTCGTCCCGAGGCCTCCTTGGACTTTATCTCACCCACCTCGCACCTCTCGTCTTTCATATACCCCCCCACACATCATCCACAATGGCCGTCTCCAGCATGTCCAAGACTGCGCTCCGCCGCGCCATGGCCGGCAACACCGTCTCCCAGAAGGTCGCCTTCAATGCCACCAGGACCTACGCCAGCAAGACCGCCGTAAGTCCCGCCTCCATCCGCCGCCGAGCTGCACCATCTCTGGCGGCACCCTCTACAGCTCCAGAGCATCCTCACTGACGCGCGCTCCCCTTGCACAGTCCCTCAAGGAGACCTTCGCCGCCGGCCTGCCCGAGAAGATCGAGCAGATCAAGACCCTGAAGAAGGAGCACGGTAACAAGGTCATTGGCGAGGTCACCCTCGACCAGGTCTACGGCGGTGCCCGTGGCATCAAGTCCCTCGTCTGGGAGGGCTCCGTCCTCGACTCCGAGGAGGGTATCCGCTTCCGCGGCAAGACCATCCCCGAGTGCCAGGAGGTCCTCCCCAAGGCCCCCGGCGGCAACGAGCCCCTCCCCGAGGGCCTCTTCTGGCTCCTCCTCACCGGCGAGGTTCCCTCTGAGCAGCAGGTCCGCGACCTCTCCGCCGAGTGGGCCGCCCGCAGCGAGCTCCCCTCCTTCGTCACCGAGCTCATCGACCGCTGCCCCAGCGACCTCCACCCCATGGCTCAGTTCTCTCTCGCCGTCACCGCGCTTGAGCACGAGTCCAACTTCTCCAAGGCCTACGCCAAGGGCATGAAGAAGACCGAGTACTGGGAGCACACCTTCGAGGACTCCATGGACCTCATCGGCAAGCTCCCCAACATTGCCGCCCGCATCTACCGCAACGTCTACAAGGACGGCAAGGTTGCGCCCACCCAGAAGGACCAGGACTACTCCTACAACCTGGCCAACCAGCTCGGCTTCGCCGAGAACAAGGACTTCGTTGAGCTCATGCGTCTCTACCTGACCATCCACACCGACCACGAGGGTGGCAACGTCTCCGCCCACACCACCCACCTGGTCGGCTCCGCCCTCAGCTCTGCCTACCTCTCCCTCGCCGCTGGCCTCAACGGTCTCGCCGGCCCTCTCCACGGTCTCGCCAACCAGGAGGTCCTCAAGTGGCTCACCGAGATGAAGTCCACCGTCGGCTCTGATCTCTCCGACGAGAACATCACCAAGTACCTCTGGGACACGCTCAAGTCTGGCCGCGTCGTCCCTGGCTACGGCCACGCCGTCCTCCGCAAGACCGACCCGCGCTACGTCAGCCAGCGCGAGTTCGCGCTCAAGCACCTGCCCGACGACCCCATGTTCAAGCTGGTGTCGCAGGTCTACAAGATCGCGCCCGGCGTCCTCACCGAGCACGGCAAGACCAAGAACCCCTTCCCCAACGTCGACGCCCACTCCGGTGTGCTCCTCCAGTACTACGGCCTGACCGAGCAGAACTTCTACACCGTCCTCTTCGGTGTCAGCAGAGCGCTCGGTGTGCTTCCCCAGCTCATCATCGACCGCGCCGTCGGCGCCCCGATCGAGCGCCCCAAGTCCTTCTCCACCGAGGCCTGGGCCAAGCTCGTCGGTGCTAAGCTTTGAATTCCACACAAGCTGCCCGTGCCGCGAGCAGCACCGGTTGTGAGGAACAACAACGTCGCGCGCGCGCTGGATCTCCTCGGCGGAGACGGCGGGGGCACGGTGGGCGTGCACAACCATCATGTGAAAAGATAGATGTTTTTGCGGACCTTTTTTTCCAACCTTGAAGTCAGAGGGCGCTTGCCGGGTGTGAAAATAAACGACGCCTGTATTATGCTCTCATCGGGAAGCGCGTGCCCTGTCTGTCCGAGGAGAGGAGAGGAGATTGGCAAGAGTGTCATTCTGTGTAATTTATGTAGCGAAACTCCGATACTTTATTTTTTTTTCTTCCTCCCTATGACTTGCATCCATCCAAGCTCTCCACTCCCTCCGGAATTAATTACAAGCATCGTCAGATCTCGTTAGCAGAAAAAGCCAAAGTCGTTCCTGGTTTGCACATCACTCGCTGAAGAATCTCCACATGGCCCACGCAAGCGGACGAGTCGACGGACGGGCGAGCTATGGCCTCTGCGGTACTCGGGGCCGTTACATTACCTAGGTAGTTAGCGTGCGGCAGACAATTCTCCGAGCAACCATGGCACGGAAGATCACCAGCCGCGGTGTTTACGCGACTGACGGCCAACGACAGGCCTTCGGAGGTCCGATGGGGGAAAGGTCGCAGGTGCGTTGAGCGGCTCGCCTGAGCTTGCGCCGAGAGAGTGAGAGAGAGAGAGAGAGAGAGTGTGTGTGTGTGTGTGCTGAGGTAACGTACGACGGGATGCCCTGCGCCGGGGCCTGGGGGGGCCTGGCTGCGCGTGCGAGCGAGGGAGCCTCAACCACGCGCCGACGAGGCTGCGGCTGCTGCTCCTGCTGCTGCTGCTGCTGCTGCTGACGCTGGGCGGTGGACGGTTGACGGTTGACGGTGGACGGTTGACCACCGCCGTCGCCGCGCCTGTGCTTCTCACGCCTCTACCTTATTATATACACTTTCACCTGCATATCCTCTCACTCTCACACACCTCATCACCTGACCTCCCTTACTCCCACGCCGCCACCGCCGCTGCTCCTCGCTGTCTCGCCCTCACCCTCTACATCGAACGCATCACCGCCCGCCAACCACTCAACCAACGCCCGCCCGCCGTTCAATAGCCGACGCCCAGCGTGCAGCAACCCCAGCTCCAGCCCGAGACCCCTAAATCACCCGCGTAGCTCGGCCGCCGTCGCAGCTGTCTTCCCGACCAGCAGCAACAACAACAACAGCCCGCCATATACACCGCGCCTCGCCCTCCGCAAGGCGACGAAGCCGCCCTACCGCCTCGGTCCGGCCTCACTCTCCCTCGCGCGCAGCCACCAGCACCGCCCGCCGCCATGTCTTCCACCGTCACCGGCGCCCCTACCGTGGCCGCCCCGGCCAAGCTGGAGAAGAAGCCCGTCAAGTTCAGCAACCTGCTGCTCGGCGCCGGCCTCAACCTGTTCGAGGTCACCACCCTCGGCCAGCCGCTCGAGGTCATGAAGACCACCATGGCCGCCAACAGGCAGGACGGCATGGGTGGTGCCCTCGCCCGCATCTGGAACCGCGGTGGAGCTCTCGGTTGTAAGTCACCCTTCCAGCTACAGACAGCTCCAGTCGCGAGGCGGTCGCCAACGTGTAGGACACATCCACTGACAACCACCAGTCTACCAAGGCCTCATCCCCTGGGCCTGGATCGAAGCCTCCACCAAGGGCGCCGTGCTCCTCTTCGTCGCCTCCGAGGCCGAGTACTACGCCAAGAGCTTCGGCGCGAACAACTTCGGCGGCGGCATCGTCGGCGGCATGACGGGCGGCCTGGCGCAGGCCTACGCGACCATGGGCTTCTGCACCTGCATGAAGACGGTCGAGATGACCAAGCACAAGGCCGTCGAGGCCGGCGGCAAGGCCCCCGGCACCATGGCCACCTTCATGGACATCTACCGCCGCGAGGGCATCCGCGGCATCAACAAGGGCGTCAACGCCGTCGCTGTCAGACAGGTCACCAACTGGGGCAGCAGGTTCGGTCTCAGCCGTGTTGCGTACGTTTATCCTCTCTTCGCCCAGTATAATACTCCCAAAGACTAAACACTGACAACTTCCCCCTCCAGCGAATCCGGCATCCGCAAAGTGACCGGCAAAGAAGACCCGTCCATCAAGCTCGGCGTGCCCGAGAAAATCCTCGCCTCCGCGCTCGGCGGCGGCCTCTCGGCCTGGAACCAGCCGATCGAGGTCGTGCGCGTCGAGATGCAGAGCAAGAAGGACGACCCCAACCGGCCCAAGAAGATGACCGTCGGCAACACGTTCAGGTACATCTACTCGCAGAGCGGCGTGCGCGGCCTGTACCGCGGCGTCATGCCGCGCATCGGCCTCGGCGTCTGGCAGACGGTGTGCATGGTCGCGCTGGGCGACGTGGCCAAGGAGGCGGTGGAGAAGATCACGGGCGAGGCGCCGACGGCGAAGCACTGAGGTGTTGTAGAGAAGTGGGATTTTGTTTGAAGGCGTCTGCTTTCGAGATGTCTGACGGGGGGAAAGAGCCGGGCATTCTGGTCATACGGATTCTGCGCAGGGGGGATTTATGTGTGGATTTCCCCAAGAGCGGCTTCTTCTTCCTTTTTCCCGCGCGCTTGCTGACGAAGGCCATTCGGATCTCTTTTTTGAGTGCATTGCTGCTTTTGAGGGCCCTTACGAGACGAGCATTCGATAGATCACCTTATACCGGAGCGCAGAAAAAGCATGGCTCGCTTGCATGTACGCGCCAGATGAAAAAACTGCATTGACGCATCCTTAAGTCTTCCTTGCTCAGCAATGCTAACGCTATCTCGGCGGGACGTCCACTTCTCCCTCCTTGCCCGGGCGTCTGCTCCAGGTCGTCCAGAGGAGATGGCTTCTTGGGAGGAGGAGCCTGGCGGCGCACCTCCCTACCTTGAATGATATCACGCACGCTCGCGCTCGCTCTCCGCCATCGATCGCCGCCCAACACGCCCCTCTCCTCCATCGCAGTCAGCGTCCCCTCCCACTCTCTTCTCTCTCAACGCCCATCGTCCTCCCCAAACTTGTGCGTCCAGAAGCCGCGGAAATGCTTCCCCTCGCCCGCCTCGTTGATCTGGAAAAATCAAAAAACCAAACCGTCAGCCAAAAGCCCCCAAAAAAGAGAGAAAAAGAAAAAAGGGAGAAAAGCAAGAGAAAAAAAAAAACTCACCATCCCCACCTCCCTCGGCGTAAGCTTGAACGTCATCGCGCGCAGGTAGTCGCTCAGCCGCTGCTCCCTCGCGCTCGTCGTGACCGCCACGACGTCCTGCTCCACGCACCACCGCAGGCAGACCTCGCCGGCGCCGACGGCGTACTTCTTCGCGAGCGCCGCGAGCACCGCGTCCGCGGGGCCCGGCGAGGCTTTCGTCACGGGCGTCAGGGGCGCGTAGGCGGTTGTGGCGATGTTCTGTTTCTCGTGCGTGTCTGTGTCAGCTGGGGAGGGGAAGGGGGGTGCCGGTGGGGCGCTTTCTGGCAGGGAGGGGACGGGACGCACGTGTTTCTTGTGGAAGGCGATGAGCTCGCGCCGCTGCAGGTACGGGTGGAATTCGATCTGGTTGACGGCGGGCGGGACGCGGGCGGTCTCGAGGAGCCAGGAGAGGTGTTCGGGCAGGTAGTTGGAGACGCCGATGGAGCGCGCGAGGCCGGACTGTTTGAGGGCTTCCATCTGTGCCCATTTGGCTTGGTGGTCGGCTTTGTTGGAGGAGAAGAAGGGAGCGTGGATTAGGTAGCTTTTTTTGTTCGGGTTTGTTAGCGCGTTCGGTGGATGGGGAGAAAAGGGGCGGGACGGACAGATCGACGTAGTCGACGCCGAGCTTCTTCAGGCTCGTCTGGAGCGCGGCGGGGATGTCCTCGATGTTCGGCAGGACTTTGGTGACGACGTAGAGCTTCTCGCGCGCGACGCCGGAGTTCGCGATCGCGGTCCCCAGCTCGGTTTCCGTCTTGTAGACTTCGGCGCCGTCGAGGTGGTGGTACCCGAGCCCGATGGCCATCTGGGCGCTCGAGATGCAGGCTGAGTCGAGCTGGGATTCGTCGCCGGTCTTGTACCAGGCTGTACCGGTGCCGTAGGCGAGCTGTGATTGTCTTTTGTTAGATGGGAAGGGGTGAGGGGTGGGGTTGGTGATTTACCATGGGGATGCTGTTGCCGTCGTTGAGTTTGAGGTTTGGGATGGGGGTGTGGATGTCGGCCATTGTTGTGGTTGTGGGAATCTGCTGCGGATGAATTTCTGGAAGAAAAGTATGATGTGAATTTATGCAGATTTTATCGACCACTCAAGGGATCAAGGAAACGATGTTGGTCTTCTCAGATGAAGTCAAAGTCTCGAACACCAAGCGGCTGATGTTGCTTTTGGACATGACGAAAGTGGGGGTTCGCTGATCATGAATGGTGGGGCTGACGGCTGTTGCGGCGACAGGGCCCGGCTTGCAGATACTGTGTGCAGGGACAGTATTGCTCAGTCTCACATTTTCACTAATAAATACTTTTGTTAGAAAGCATAGGTTGAAAGAAGGAGGCCAGGTCGGTTGGTTGATTGGTTGCTGACCTGAGAATCCGTCTCACGACATGGGCGGGTGTGATACAACGATAGATGCATTGTTTGTATGCTGTAGAGAAGGGGAACGCCGACAAAACCGGGAGAATCGTCGCCGATGAGGTTTGAACTAGTATTCGCTGAGGACTGAGTCATTCTATTACACATCGGTGTATTTTACAGTCATTACATCCCCCATCACCAATCTCTAAACCCTTCCCGTAACAACCCTTACTTAGGCGGGCTCTTCTTGTAAGCCGGCTGCTTCGGGCCATAGTGCTTGTAGCCGGGGCGGCCCTTGTACTTGTCATTGCCCTTACCCTTGCCGTGGCCACCCTTGCCACCGTGGCCCTTACCAGTCTCTTCCTCCTCGCCGTCAGCCGAGGCGCGGCTGAGACCCAGGCACTCGGCCATGTGGTAAAAGACGTCGATGTTGTCGTAAACACCACCGAACAGCTCCTGGCAAGGGCCCTGGGCGAAGACCGGCACGTCGGTCAGCGAGTGAACGCCGGACGAGGAGTCGGTCGGCAGGGTGCCGTTGACGATGAAGCCGTTGGGGTTGTCTTCGGGGTTGACGAAGTAGTCGTCCTCGTCGAAGCCAGTGACGTTGGTGACGGGCGAGCGCGGGCCGTCGCGGTGCACACGGTAATTCTCGCGAACGTCCGGGTGCGCGCCGAAGCCCTGCGCGAGGGTGTAGCGCGGGTCCCAGTTGGCAGGGAAGAAGGAGTCCGCGTAGCGCAGGTTGCCGCCGCGCGTGTACTGGCTCTCGCCGGACTGCTCGTAGATGCCGACAGCGCGGCGCTTGGAGCGGTCGTCGGTTTGCGCGTCGGCGTACTGGGTGTCGTAGCTGCCGAAGACGTCGAAGCCGTGGCCGTGGTCGGCAGTGACGACCACAAGGGTGTTCTCGAGCTCGCCGAGCTCCTTGAGATGCTCGAGGGAGGCCTTGATGGTGTCGTCAAGCTCGAGGAGCTCGCCGAGGGCGCGGTCGTAGTCGAGGGCGTGCATCTGCTTGTCGATGGAGGCAGCCTCGGACATGAGGAACCAGCCCTTGTCGCCATCGGCCTTGGCGCGGGTGTCGAGAATGTCAATGGCCTTGAGGGTCATCTCTTTCAGGCCGGGCTGGTCGAGACCATCGCTACCGCGGCAGTCAGGCGAGTTCTCGGTGCCGACGAGGTTGTCGGTGTAGACGTTCCTGTCGAGCCACTTCTCCATGTTGCTGGTGGAGAAGATGCCAAGGTGGCGGTCGGAGGCAGAGGACTCCTGGAGCTCAGTGTTGTTGGACACCAGAGTGTAGCCTTCCTCGCTGAAGACGTTGTAGTAGTTCAGGTTCTGGTAGGTCTCACCGCCATCCTCAGGGTCGCAGAAGTTTTCAGCACCACCTATTGCAAATTAGCTTCAGGTTTCCTCGGAATCGTAATGGTCTAATCTTACCGCCGAAAATGACATCGTAGCCGGGCCATTCGGTCCAGGTGTAGTTGACGATACCGTGGATGAAGGAGTCAATGACCGCGCCGTAGTCGCCACGGTCACGAGTGTGAGCAGTGAAAGCACCCGGAGTGGCATCGGCAATGAAGGCAGTCGAGACGATACCGACCTTGCCACCGAGGAGACGAACGAACATTTCGAGGATGGACTCAAACTTGGGGTCATCGAAACTGTCCTCGGAAGAGTCGGCGTAAACTCCGAGAGCGTTGACACTGGACTTGTGGCCAGAGTACAGAGCAGTTGCAGAGTTGGCGGAGTCAGTGATGTACGAGTCGATGGAGTGGGTCATCTGGTGGCCGAGCTACGATTGATTGTCAGACATTGACAATCGAGGTTTATCATCCTGCTGTACTTACCACAGGGAATTTGTCCATGGCCATCTTCGACAGATAACGACCGTTCTTGGTTTCGTGGGCGATCAGGCGCGCGGCCGTGATCATGTTGGTAGTCATACCATCACCGATGTACAGAAGAACGTTCTTGGTCTTGCGGACCTCGGACAGTTCCTTGACGGTCCAGTAGGCGGTGGTGTTGGTGCCATTGTAGCTGAGGACGGCTTCATACTCACCAGGCTCGAAGAGAGCAACACGGCGGTAGGCCTTGGAGGCGACGTTGACGAGAGAAGGAGTGTCGGCATCCTCGGCGAACAGGTCCTCGTACCTGGGGGAAGTCAGTTTTCTGCTTGAGTGAGGGCAAAACCTATTGGGTCAACTGACCATGTGAAGTTCCATGTCTCAAGCTCAGGCTCCTCGACGTCGAAGAACTCGGCAACCGGAACGGCCTCTTCACCGACCTTGCCGACGGTCAGAGAAAAGTCCTCATCGGGGACACCTTTAAGCTTAAATTAGCAGCCACTCTCGGCTCAGCATTGTTCGGAAAGAGCTATAGGGAGCTACCGCAGCAGCTTCAGTGCCTCTCGGCTGGGACGACACATACCGTCAGTCGCCTCAGATCCGTTGACCGGGGCGTGGATCTCGAGACGGATGTCGAAGTACTGGCCGGCCAGGAAGTCCTGCGCGTCAGGCGGCAGAATGCATCCCAGGGTCGGGCAGGTCCCGAGACGCTGGAAGGTCTGGGCGGAGGCGACGGCGGCAAGGCTGGCAGCGAGAGCTGCAGCAGAAGGCAGTCTGAAGGCCACCATGATTGCTTCCTATTGGAGAGGACGAATGGCACAGGGTGTGGCACCTTGATGAAGAGACGCACGAAACTGGAAGTTGTGCAGCTCTTTATAGACTCCAGATCAGCCCTCAGCTGGCCGGGTCGAGCTGCAAGGCACCGGGCGAGGAGCAGCAGGTTGGCCAGGGCGATCGCACCCAATGCCCGTCCTCGCGGCGCGCAAAACAATACAACGGGGCAGCCACATCGTCAACCGGGCGGGACAAGCTTCTGGCAAAGCAATGCGCGGCTTGGCCTGCAGAACCGCGTGCAAGGCTGCGGGCATCGTATGGGCTGCTTCTTGAGCGACCTACCGCATCGGGGGGACAGAGCCAGGCTATGGCATAGTCTAAGGATGAGCAGCTTCTTGGGCGAGATGCCAGCCAAGACGCCAGCAGATGATGCCCTGCAGTCGCGCGAAGCCTCGCAGCCCTGAGGCCTGAGGCTGCCGCCGGGGCGACACCCACGTGCCGGCGCAGGCGCAAGCCATTGGGGAGGTGCCTGAGGGATCGGCTTGCCGGGCTCACTTGTACGCCGTGGTACAGCGGCTGCGCGCATCATCTCGCTTCTGACCCTCCAAGCCGTCTTTTATGCTCCGCCCGCGGAATACCTAAGGCATTAGATTTACTGCAAGAATGTCACTGACCAAAGCACGTTGTCCGGCTCGCCTTCCACCACGTGCTGCCCGCCGATCGATCGGCGCCTGGGCATTCTGTTGCTCTCCTCCGTCCAACGTGGAAGGGTGTTGGCAATATTTCATGCCAAATAACGCCGCTTACGGGAGGCGAAAGCCTGCAGTGACCATCTGCTTGTCCCACTTCTGTGAAGCCTGCTGCATGCAACACATCCCGCTCTCTTGCCGGCGGGCTGCGTCTGGTTGTTCGAGCATCGACGACCAGCACATGAAGATATTGCTGACGGGGTTCAATTTTCCCTGACTGTCATTTAAGATTTAATTACAGCTGCCGGGACTGCTTCAATTCAAAGCATGCCGGCAAACTCCACTTGTGATCCGCGCTCCAGCGTTCGTGATGCCGATCTCCAGACGGTCCACCCGTCGGCGCTTGAACGACTGGGACCGTCGACTGCGGACGAGGTGCAAGCTCTGCAGGAAACATACCGACGACAATCAAGGATCTTTCATACCGCAAGTGAACGACGCTCGCAAGCAGCATAGGTCATCACATCAATCAACCTCGATTTGGTTTCCACCCTGTAGATTTCCCCTTCCATTCGTCATCCTTATAGCGGGGCAGCCTTTCCTCAAGAGGCTCTGCAAGCCGCCGCTATCGAACTTTTCTCGCCTACATCGGCGGAAATCATACCGACCCTGCTCGCGTGCACACAACTGCTGTCCTTTGACAATATTACCTCTCTTGCACGGTCATACCTCTCCTGCATCTGATTTTGCATCCCCAACCCCTACCTGCCCACCATGTCGGGACCCGTCAAGCGCACCGCGACTGCCACCGCCGACGCCGACGCCGTGAAACCCAATAACCCGCTGCAATCCAACTTCAACGCCGACGACTCCTCGAGCATCGACGAAGACGAGCGCTACCTGGTAAGATGAAGCAGGAGCTAGGCTAGGGCGCACGAAGCGCACCAGACACCAAGATACCAAGGACATCGGCAATCCCACCTTCGGCGCATATCAGTGAGTACGAGATGGCATCAAGTATAAAAACAAAAACGTATAAGTCATGGCACGCGGGTGCCCGCAGACACACTCCGTTGCAAGCGCTTCCTTGCGACCCTGTTCCTCATCTTGAGATTGGACAGAGGCAAGGGAGCAGGCCGGGGGCATATGCTGCGGGCTGAGATCAAACCGCTTTTATGTTGAACTTGAACGCATTCGTATGCGCGGAAGGAGATGCTATGACTGATATCGAGCGATGCTCCTTTTCCTCCCCTCTGCTTGAGACGGTCGATGCTAACACATAGAAGCGTGCCCTCGGATACAAGCAGGTATGTCGCGGCACTTCTTGACACATTCGAGCACATCACTAACCCATGTCAGTCGCTGCACCGCCAATGGAAGTTCTTTGAGAGTTTTGCCGCAAGCTTTGGTTTGTCTAGACCAGCCTAAGCATTATATACTTTGCTGACTCGTATAGCCGCACTCTACTCTGTAGGTGGCATTCGTACGACATTCACCATCGGTGTCCAAGCAGGAGGACCTGCTGCTTACTGGTAATTTATGAGCCTCACGATGATGCGACAAATACATACTGACTGCGGCAGGTCGAGCTATGTCGTTACTTGCTTCTTCGTCATGATCACCGCCGCTGTGCTTGCAGAGATCTGTTCCGCACTCCCTGCAGCTGGCTCCATTTACTTCTGGGCTGCCGAAGCCGGTGGCACCAAGTATGGCAGACTGTTTGGCTTCATTGTCGCCTGGTGGGCCACGACCGCCTGGACAACCTTCGTCGCCAGCTTGTCCCAAGCGACTGCCAACTTCCTGCTCTCCGAGATCAGCGTCTTCAGACTCGCCTTCTCGACAGACGTCAATGACATCCACTTCCGCGCCGTCCAATGGATCGTCGCCGAAGTCATCCTCTTCTTGGGCATCGGAATGAACTACTTCGACCCCAAGATCTACCGCTGGATCTTCCGCATCGCGACCTACCTGATCCTGCTCGACTTTGCCCTAAACATCATCTGGCTCCCCATCGGCGTCTCCCAGACCTACGGCTTCCAGACCGCCGAGTACGTCTTCACGCAGACCTACAACGAAACCGGCGCCCCTCCCGTCTGGAACTGGATGCTCTCCTACTACGTCACGGCCGGCATCCTCGTCGGCTTCGAAGCCTCCGGCCACATTTCCGAAGAAACCCAGAACGCCCAAACGACCGCCGCTCGCGGCATCTTCTGGTCCGCCGGCGCCTCCGCCCTCATCGGCTTCCCCGTGGTCATCCTCTTCCTCTTCTGCCTGCCCGACCTCTCCGTCCTCGACGCCCTCTACGCCGCCGGCACGCCCCAGCCCTTTCTGCACATCTACGATATGGCCCTCGGTCGCGGCGGCCACGTCTTCATGAACGTCATCTGCATCCTAGGGCTCCTCTTCAACCTCACCATCGCCGGCGTCGCCTCCAGCCGCCTCATCTGGGCCGTCGCCCGCGACGGCGTGCTGCCCTTCAGCGGCTGGATCTCGCAGGTCTCGGGCAAGAAGGAGCCCCGCAACGCCATCATCGTCATGCACGCCTTCAGCGCCCTCCTGCTCTGCACCATCCTCGCGTCGCCCGTCGCCTTTCCCTCCCTCGTCTCCGCCGCCGGCGTCCCGACCATCACCTCCTACGCCCTCATCGCTTTCGCCCGCTGCTTCATCACCCCGCACGAGTTCAAGCACGCCGCGTGGTCGCTGGGCCGCTGGTCCCGCCCTTTGGCTTTCGTCACTTTCGTCTGGAACACCTTCCTGGCGGCCGTGCTGTTCAGCCCGCTGTACTTCCCCGTCACGGCGGAGGGGTTCAACTACTCGCCGGTGATCTTTGGCGCTGTCACGATTTTCGCGTTGGTCACGTGGTGGGTGACGCCCGAGGAGAAGTGGTTGCCGAACGCGCGCTTGGGCAAGGTGCACACGCTCGATGAGGGGTTTGTGCCAAGGGAGCGCGGCGAGCGGGAGGTTTCGTAGGAGGGGAGGGGGTGTTGTTGTTGTGGGTGTGGTTGTTGTGATTGTCGCTGTCGGTGGTTGGAGCTGGGATGATTGTCGTGGTTGGTTGGTTGGTTGGAGGGGTGGTCGGAGAAGTGACGTCGTCGTCGTCGTCGTCGTCGTCGTCGTCGTCACGTGCCATGTCCCTCCCCTTGCCTTTTGAAAAGAAAAAAAAAAACCCCAAAGTCCAAAGCCCAAAAAGAAACAACCCGGACTCGAACCCCCGACGGACGAGCAAAAGAACCACCCCGCCTCGCTCGGGGGGTGTCAAGAAAATCGCTCTCTCACAGCGGATTTTGCTTTTGGTGGGGCGGCCAGCGAGACAGTCCTCGGTACCTGGCGCAAGGGCTCGTATGCAAACGGGCCCGGCCCCGCGGCGGCGTACCACTGCGCCACGCGGGACTAAAGCGCCTGCTCGTGTGCTGGTTGTCGTCATTCGGGTTGCGCGTGAATATATAACTCAAAACGGGGCTTGGGAGGGGGGAGGGGGGATGGGGAGGGGGGGAGGGTAGGTAAGGCGAGGTGGGCGGTGTACTCTATACACAATTACATGTGGTTATTGTTCTGCGCTATCTACTCTAATTACCGTTCTTGGAAGTATGTTGGAGTTGCTGCTTGTGGTTGATGGGTTATAGGGTGTGAGGTGAGGTTAAGTGAAGTGACGCCGATCACGTGACAGCGGGTGCCCCTTGTGAGCTTGTCATGCGAGGTAGCCGCGGAAAAGATGTCCGCTGATCACGTGCTGTCGTTCACAATGGCGACGTGAGGAGCGCGGGTGATGCGTAATCGAAATGTTTACTGGCCACAGGTGCCAAACAACAGGTATGTAGGGAAGGGAGTGGAAGACAGAGAGCAAAGCAAAATCACGTGAGTTTGGACGAAATCTACCTGTCATTATCAGAAGTCCTCCAGCTCATAACACCATCCTTTCCGTACAAACTGTTCCTTGTTACGCTTTCGGCGACGTTGGAAATCGTGCCGAAGCGCTGCAAATGCATCGGTATCAAAAAAAAAAACGCTAAGGGGGTATCTATGCTTATGCCGCTGGTGTGGCCGAATCTTGCCGAATAGCAGAACGCAAGAGGCAAGGAGAGAGGAGAAAGTAAAACAAGTCGAGTAAGGAAAACCACCAATGCAGAAACAGAAGGGAAGAAGCAGAAGGAAACACTCCACACCGCCCATTTCTTGACGTCTAAGCCACTGTCTTCTATGGTCGTCGACGGCAGAATTCTCCGGCCGCAATTTCCACAGCTCAGCGTATCAGCGTAGTGTCCTGGCAAACTCGTCCACTACTTGTTTCAGAGCCTTGAACTGGCCGTCCAGCATCATTATCATATCGCTTTGCGCCGTGACCGCGCCGTCGTATTCAGTCTTAGCCTGTTGAAGCTCGTTGTCGAGGTACTGTTTGAGGTTTGCTTGGATCGCAGTTTCCATCTCCATTCGAAGCTGCTCGAGTTTGTTGTCGAGTGCGTCGACGAAGCCCTTGAGATTCGCGATCTGCTTGTCTAAAGAGGTCCTAATCTGGAGCTGCTGGCCACCAGCCTTGGCGTGTTCCGCACGCAGAACGACCTGGGCTTGCTCTAAGGCTTGAACCCTGCTGTTCAGGGCACGCGTTGCGGCTTCGAAGTCTTTCGCCGCGGGGTACATTGCGCTCATCTGATCGACCATGGCTTTGACGACTTCTTCGGTGGTCAGGTTATCGAAGCGTTGTCTCAGCTGCTGAATGTGGCCGATGATGCCATTGATCTGGTTTTGGAGACTCATAAGCTCCTGAGATGAAAGTCCAGGGACACCATTGCTTGCTGTGTTGAGAGGGCTGGCATTTGCTGGCGAGCGGATTCCATTTGTTTGCGCGGGCTGTAGGGGCATATCCGATCTTGGGTTGTAGGTTGTTGATGATTGCGGAGGCAGCGATCGGGTTTGCACTGCGCCAGCTGGCGAGGGAGCCACATGGTTGGTTGAGGTAGGTGATTCTAGAGCCTGGACGGTCGAAGATAGGCTCTTGACGTCTGACTGCAGCCCTTCCAGTGTCTTTGCTAATGAGCTGATCATTTCATTTGCCCATTTCTTGAGGTCCGCGGTGTCCTTCGCAGCTTCTCCCTTATCGACAAGCCCTTCAATCGTCTTCGCGAGAGAGTCAAGCTCCGCTTTCTTAGCAATACTTGCGTTTGCTGAGTCTGCCCAGAGTTGCAGGCTCGCAGTTTTCTTTTGCAATTCATCCAGTTCTTTACTGCGGTCGAGTCTTGCAATCTTGATATCGAGTTTCGTTTCCAGTTCGCCCGCCACTTTGGTAAATTCTTCCGCCAGCACGCGGTCCCTCTCGTCCGAGTCTGCTTCAAGTCCGGCTTTGAGGGTTGTAATAGAATCATTGAAGGATGTCTTGCTGACGAAAGCGGAATTCAAGTCGGTCCGGGTATCGGTAGACCCGTGGTCTTTCATCTGCTGAATGTCTGCTTGAATGTCCTTGATGGATTTTCCAAGCTGTACGGCACCGGCAACAGCAGGCTGGGTGGTATTGACATCCGTGATCGTCTGAAGTTTTCTGGTGATCAGCTCTTGATTTTCCAGGCGCTTCAAAAGCGATCCTTCGTGGTCTCCCGAAGCCTCGTTCTGAACTTTTCGGAGATCTATATGACAGCTGTCGACCCGGTCTTTAATAACATCAACGCCGTTCCTGATGTCGGAGATGTCCGCGGTGATAGAGTCGAACTTCTGGGCAACATCAACTTTTCCAGTGTTCTGAAGTGTCTTCAGCTTCGAAACATCCGCCTTGGTCACGCTGAGGTCACGCGCGTGACCTTCGATTTTGACGTGATCATCCCTGGTATCCTTTGTCAAAGTCTCAAGTTTCTCAATTCGAGGCTGAATATTCTTTGCGACAAGCTCAGTTGAGACTTGTTCTGCGCGCAGTAATTGCTCCTTCAAAGCCGTAGTCTCGGAATTTGTGGATTGCTGAATGGATGATATCTGCGCTTTTCGCGCCACGCAATCCTCCTTAATCTCTTTCAGAGAGGTCTGGAGCTCTTCAATAATGGATTGCTGCCTATCGAAGCGAGCCAGTAGGTCCCTATGATTGGTCCGTAGTGCATCGAACTCGTCACGTGATACGCTTTCTGCTTTGGCATTCGTCCCTCCATGCAGTTCCACTAGTGCCTGATATAGAGCCTGAGTGATTCCAGATTGCGTGTTCTCCCTAGCCTTCAGCTCACCTGTGAGGCTGCTGACCTTCTCCCCTGCTATGCCTCTTTTCTTGTCGACACGTTTTTTTATGCTGGGGAATTTGTCGAAATTGCTTCTCATGTTTCTGAACTCAAGCTCTGCAGTTTCAAGCTTTTCTTGTGCCAGATTGCGAGATACCTGGAGGGTTACTTCAGTAGTAAGCCGGGAGACGGTGCTTTTTATGACATCGAGTAAGACATTCGCTGGAGACTCTTCCACACTCGTCTCCTGCGGGGCTCGCATAATCGCAGTCTGGACATTCGCTTGGTGAGGTTGAGGTGTTGACCGAGAACTTCCGATATCTTGGTAAACACTCCCGTCGGTACTTTCCGGGGAGCGAATGGTTACGCTGGCCCTCTTACGGGGGTCAGCATTGAAATTGACAATGTTGGCATTACCAATTGACTCATTGCGCTGCCCGTCATTACCGTTCGCCGCCGGTGAGCTTTTCGAGATCTTTCTCTGCGGATTTGATCCTTCTGGAGAACGGCTTTGCTTGCGTTTTGCAGAATTCATCTTGAAGCTTGGAATATGTCAGTATTGCCTCATCTTATGCTTGAATTTTCAACATCGTAGATAGTCATCGGTCTTATTTGTTGTCAAGAGAAAGAAGCTCGTAGGCTTTTTGGTTGCTCCGAGCAGCTACCGTCATTGTCGAGTGTAGCTTGCCTTGCTTGGCAGAATTGAGTGATGGCTGCTCACTGGATTCATTGTGGGGCTTACGTTGAGTGAATGCCTTACCTTGACTTCTGCTCGAGATTGGATCGTTCGTAGGCCGCATGTGAATGGAATCGACCAAAGGACTCGTCGTGCACTGCGCCCGTCCAGCGTGCATTTACTTCGTGTTCGTTGTAACGCTGCCAATTGGCGGCAGACCTTTCAAACGGGGTTGTAGATTGAAATGAGTGACTTGAATGAAGGTCGTAATGTGGTCGATAGGACTGATATCTTGGCACGTGGGAGTGCCCTGATGTCAGATCGCCTCGTGGAGGAGTCCTTTCTTGACCTGTTCGACGCCTTTCAGTCATTGCTCGTGCGTAGTGTTTCAGGTTGTAAAGACAATGATCATGTGACAAGCGACGCAAACAGTTCATGTGAAAGTTGCAATGCACACATGCGCTGTCACTGAATTCAATCTAATAATTTTGATCGGTACTGACCCTGAACTGAAGTATCGGCGAAGGCGCCTGTTGCTATGTGGCGTTCGGCTCAAGCACGGTCGTTCCGCATGGGTCGCTGCCTACAATTTCGTTTGTTGTCTGCGTTTGACTGCGTCCGACGGCTATTCGCGACTACCCAGCCCGTCAAACGGTGAATCGGAATGTTTGTGGCAGCTGAGAGACAGATGAAGTTGACCTAAATACTTCGCTTGCTTAGGCTTAGCGCGTCGCGTCCTGATCGTTAGCGTGCCATAATATACACCGTGCTCGCAACTAGACATGCGCCAGGCTTCGCGAGAAACGAGCCGCGACCCCGAGCTGGATCGTAGGTAGCATTAGAGCAGCAACTTCACTTCATACCACAAACCACGCGCGACTTTTCCATCTTTGCGACTGCTTTCGTCACACGTTTGCGACAGCCTTGTGGTGATACCTTAGCATCAGAGAGCCGCAAACCAGACCGTCATTCTCCTGTTGCGCGCGGCGCATCGCTGACAACATGGCTGCAGTAAGTCAAAGTCACAACCATTCTGATACTACAGGCTAACAACAACAGCCCATTTCTACCATTTCAGACTCCAAAGAGCGCCAAGGACTCAACCTGATTGCGGCGCACTCACACATTCGCGGCCTCGGCGTAACACCCGATACTCTCGAACCGAAACCCAGCGCGGATGGCCTTGTCGGACAGCAGAAGGCGCGCAAAGCCGCAAGCGTCATCCTTCAGATGGTAAAGGAGGGCAAGATCGCAGGCCGCGCGGTTCTCATCTCTGGACCTCCTAGCACGGGCAAGACCGCTCTGGCGATGGGAATGAGCAAAGGACTTGGTGAGGATGTGCCGTTCACCATGCTTGCTTCATCTGAGATCTTCAGCTTGGAGATGAGCAAGACGGAGGCATTGGAGCAAGCCTTCAGGAAAAGCATTGGCGTGCGCATTAAGGAAGAGAGCGAGGTGATTGAGGGCGAGGTGGTGGAGATTCAGATCGACAGGTCGGTTACCGGCGACAACAAGACGGGCAAGCTCACTATCAAGACAACCGACATGGAGACGTTGTACGATATGGGCACAAAGATGATTGACAGCATGACCAAGGAGAAGGTCATGGCCGGTGATATCATCAGCATTGACAAGGCGAGCGGACGGATAACGAAACTCGGGCGATCATACGCGAGGTCGCGCGACTACGATGCTCTGGGCCCGGATACGAGATACGTGCAATGTCCTGAGGGTGAGCTTCAGGTTCGCAGGGAGACCGTTCACACTGTTTCGCTGCACGAGATCGACGTGATCAACTCTAGGACGCAGGGTTTCCTTGCGCTTTTCTCTGGCGACACCGGTGAGATCAGGAGCGAGGTTCGCACACAGATCAACACGAAGGTTGCCGAGTGGAAGGAGGAGGGCAAAGCCGAGATTGTGCCTGGAGTCCTGTTCATTGACGAAGTACACATGCTCGACATCGAGTGCTTCAGCTTCATCAACCGCGCTCTGGAAGACGAGCTTGCACCCATTGTCATCATGGCCTCGAACCGCGGCTCAACCACCATCCGAGGAACCAACTACCGCTCGCCCCACGGTCTGCCCTTGGACTTCCTCGACCGCGTGGTCATCATCTCAACACAGACATATGCCGCCGAGGAGATCAAGGAGATCCTTTCTATCCGCGCACAGGAGGAGGAAATTGATATCTCAGCAGACGCTCTTGCTCTCCTCACGAAGATCGGCTCAGAGACAGGCTTGAGATACGCCGGCAACCTGCTCACAACCGCACACCTGCTTGCGAAGAAGCGCAGCCCCAGGGGCGCTGACGCCAGTCGGCCCATCGAAGTCGGCGATGTCGAGAGGACTTTCCGCCTGTTCTACGACCCTGGCCGCAGCGTTAAGTTCGTACAGGAGTATGAGAAGAGGTTCATTGGTGAAGACGGCGTCGTGTCACTTAGCAACGGAACGAACGGCATTAGCCAGGGTGATGCCATGGAGGTGTCGTAGAGGTAAGCTCTATGCACTAGGGGCAGGCAGGCACGCCTGCAGGTATAGCAAGGCGCTCGGCGTTCATGTATGAGCTGGAAGGGACGATTACGGGTAGAGAAGGCGGATTTAAAACAGTTTAGCACCGTGTACCATCACCGATACCAATAAGATTCAAAAGATCATATTGAGATCAGACAACATTCTCTTCAGGTCGAGATCGTTGGGAAAGATCAAGCTCTCCACGACTTTTGAGACACGCAAGCCGTTCATTCGTAACTGCATACATATAACACCTGTCTCAGAGTTATAGCCGCACCTTCGTAGACGTTCATTTCTTCTTGCCCTTCGTCTTGTCCAGCACCTCGATCCATCGCGGACTAACACCCCTCCTCTCCAACGCCTTCACAACCGCGTCCTTTTGCGGCCCCTGCACCATGACCTCCTCGACAGGCTTCTCGGTCTTCTTCGCGCCGCCCGCCAGCGGCTCCACGCTCGTACTACCAGCGCACACCTTCCGCAGCTCGTCCGCCAGCGGCCGCGGATTAACGTAGTAGACTTCCAGGCCGGATACCTTCGTCACCATCTTGTTGCCGCTGCGCGTCTCGAGCGTAATGTGCACTTTAGGCGGCGTGCCAGAGCGAGTCTTGACGGACTGAGGGTCGGCGCCATTGCGCAGGATGGCGTACGAGCCGGCCATGGCTTTGGTGACGCGGTCAATCAGAGCGTCGCGCGGGACGCTGCCTTTGGCCAGCACCTCTTTGTCGAGGCTGCCGGAACCGTCAAAGACGGCGTTGGCGAGCGTGGGATTCAGCTTGACGAGGCGCTTGTTGGATCCGGAAATGAGCTTCTCGGCCTCAATGTAGTCGGTCACGACCTGGCGGACTTCCTGCGCGGTGAAGAAAGGTTTGTCTGTGGTGGCGAAGATTGGAGAGAGTTTTGATGAGGGCTTGTAGAATGACTTGACTTCGAGCTTTTGGCCCACGGTGTCGTCGCCGGTGTCGATGGTGTCGGTGGCCTTTTCGGCCCTGCCTTGCGAGGCACCGCCCATGGTCTCCTTCTTCGGTAACCGGTAGGGTTTGAAATTTGTCACTGCTACATCGTCGAAATCGATATCGATGATTGTCGTCTCGTTGCCTTGCTTCTCTTTGCTCTTGATGATCTGTTCTTTGTCGAGGTATTTAACGAACTTCTTGATATTCTTCCAGCTCGTGTTCTTGATCTGGAGTTGCTGTGTCTGTTCAGGCGTGAACGCTGGCAGGAAGGGATTGATGAGTGTCGACATGATGAATGACTGCGTGAGAGGAAAGACAAGGCCGAAATTGCGCTCGTTGGGGTTGGTAGCCTTGTGATTGTGCACGCCATAGAGGAAAGCGTTTCGAAAGGCCTGGTCAATTTCCTTCTGGGAGAGTTTCGTCGGTGCAGACTCTTCTGTGGTTGGGGCATCGTCGCCATCGACAGCATCTGCCTGACCTCCCTGAGCTTTGACGGTATCGTCATTTGTCTCGCCGTCTTTCAATGATACGCCTCCTTCATCGTCCTGATCCTCAACGTCTAGCGACTCGACCTTCTCTGTCAGGCCTCTAGTCTCCAGCACTTGTGCCCAGCCCTCAATCTCTTCTGGTGACTGATGTCCGGGCCGGCTGCTTGTGCTATAGCTCCAAAGCTCATCTCCGTACCAATGCAGCGTTTCGACCGCATGTCCCCTTGCTCCTTGCACTTCCTGGAGCCCAGACACGTCAATCTTACACACGCCCACAGCAACAGGCACAGTTGGCTTATCCGTACTCGCGATCGCAACAACCGCACCCTGCTTCGCTTGTTCTGGGAATGGAGGTCCGCCCGCCAACCCCGGTGTCATCAAATCCGCGCCGCCCTGCAGCTTCTTGACCACGATTCCAGGTGTGTGTAGCAAGGGAACGATGTCGGTGTTCTTCCACAGCGTGTACACGGAAGGGTACATCCTGCCGTCGATCTGCCACCATAATATCCTCGCGTCATCCCCGGCCTGGCTTCCAACGTAGACATTCCCCGACGCTTGCTTCAGATCCGGACCGTGGGTTGTAGTGAACCGTGCCGATTGGACGTTGTCGGGCAATAGCGAGTTTCGAAGACTCGCACGCGCGCTGGTTGCTTCAGCCTTTTGTTCAGGGCTGTCATCGTCGGCCTGTGGTAGCTCGAGCTTGTAATCCTGGATTATCTGGTCTGCAAGCTTTCGTCGGTCGGAGGATCGTAGCGGGGCGGCGGGCTTGATCTGGGGCTTCTTCTTAAACATAATGATGTATACTAGGGGGAGTGAGTAGGAAATGGGTTATTGTCTTAGGAGGAAGGTTTGTGAGTCCCGAAGGACCAGATGTGAGTCCTTCAAGACCCGCTTGTATCGTCCCGCCCGTATCGCCAGTGCTTCCACCTTGTGACGACAGCGGGGTTTCCTCGAGTTGATCCCTTCGTAGGGTTAGGGTTGGGTTTGACATGAACCCTAATGGATCCCTATCTACTGCTCGACACCTTCAATTGGGCTGAGTACCACATGGACGGCTTCTTAGTCGGACTTTTGGTGATTACTTTCGTAGTGAGTTTAACTTCATTGATGGCGAGCATATGCAGGAGCAGGTAGATATGGTAGAGTCGTCTCATCATCTTCTCATCACCCAAAGCCAAGTCGGCTATTATGAGCCGGCAACTTCGAACCGACTGTTACAATCTGGCAGCCTGAAGACGCCGCAGGGATGCAAAGTATTGCGTGGACAATTAGATCACGCGGCCAGGTTGACGTCGCCATGTGAGGCCAAGGAAGGCTATAGCAGTATACTAGAGAGTGACAAAGGCAAGTGGTGGTGGCGTAACCCAGCGACGTTTACGCACGCCCAAGCCACGCCGGCGGCGTCGTCAACCCCAGACCCTGTGATCTGTGATCGTCAAGCTACTAGGTACTTTACCATCACCACCACCCCGGTCGTCTAGGCCCTGCGCTACACTTGCGCAATTTACACCACGATTGCATAGCTTGACCGATTGTCGCCATGAAACGCTTCACCGGTTTCTTGAACCGCACCAAGAGTGAGCAGCCCGCAGTCTAGCGTCAAATGCAGCTCTAGGCCTTCGTCAATTGACGCAACCACAGGTAGCGGCTCCGGCAGCGACTTGTTCACAGAGCGCTCTGCCCCCGTAGACTCACCCGAAGCGAGCGCCGCTCGCAGCATCCGTCTCTTCTGCGAATCTGCGAGCGACAGCAACCGTGATGAAGAAGTTCTTCACCTTCCCGTGATCGTGGAAGCCGCCGAATCCTCGCCCGCCGCCGCCCAAGCTGCCGCCCACCAGATCAAGCGCTTCCTCGCCCGCGAATATGGCCCGAAGCCATACGTGCAATACAATGCTATTATGCTCGTCCGTATCTTGACGGACAACCCTGGGCCGACGTTCACGCGCTGCTTTGATCAAAGCTTCGTCAAGACTGTGAAAGAGCTGCTGAGAGGATGCAAGGATCAAGGCACGCAGCAGATCTTGAGGGAGACCCTGGACTCTATGGAGGTGAACAAGAGCCACGACGAGAACCTGCAAGGACTGATCGCGATGTGGAGAAAAGAGAAGGGTGCGCAGGGCTCTTTAAACGGTGCGCGAGGCAGCAGGGGACCTGGCGGCTACCAACCTCGCGGCATGATGGGTGAACCGTACAACAATGGCGAGCGCGCCTTACAACGGAACCAGCTTCCTCCCGCGCACGAGCTCGCTAGCCGGATCGAAGAGGCCCGGAACACAGCTAAGATACTGCTGCAGCTGATTCAACAGTCGTCTCCCGAAGATCTGGTGACAAACACTCTGACCAGGGAGTTCAGCGAGAGATGTCAGAGCGCGCAGAAGAGTATGCAAGTGTACATCAATTGCGACTCGCCTCCACCAGACGACGACACTATGTTGACGCTGATCGAGACGAACGAGCAGCTCAGCCTTGCAGGTACCAGATACCAACGGGCATTGTTGACGGCACGGAAGCAAGTGGGTACAGCAGCAGGTGGCGAGGTGAGTCCAGAAGCCATGAACGATGGGTATGGCGCCTTCACGAGCCCTCCAGCCGCCGGTCAGGCGGAGAGCCTGTTCAGACCAGCATCACACGGCCAATCCAACGGCGACTCTCCTGTTTCGCCAATCCAGCAGCACAGCTTCTCCAATGGATCATACAACAGCAGCAATGCATATCAGGTTCCGCCAGGTCCTCCACCTCAGCAACAACAGCACCAATATGACACCCCGACTACCTCATCATCACTCTTTACACCCATTCAAGCACCTCAATCGCACAACCATGAGGTCAGCGATCCCTTCCAAGACCCCGTCGAGCATTCCTCGAACCCACCAGCTATTGCCTCGGCTCCTATACCTCCCCGCAAGCATGTTGACCGCCCCAGCATTGGAGCCTACCACAATTCTGGCGCTACGCCTTCATACATCGGACGGCAGGCTAGTGCTGCCGAAGGGCTCACAATGCACGGCGCTGGTAGCCAGGAAAGTACATCCGCTGTTGAAATTGACGGTCACAGTAATGTCGGACGGAGCGGTATGGGATACGACGCCGACGAGACAAGCCAGAGGATGGGTAGGAGGGTCTCAAGGGTCGATGTTGCAGGGACTGGAGGGCTAACGAGTCCGCGTTAAGGATGAGGACTTTGTTCCAATATTTCTCGATTCTATCCTGTTTTCCTTCCCGTTCTTGGGCGATGATACCACCTTCGTTTTCCTTCTTGGGCTTCCTTACGGGGGAGTCTGAAGCATTGCTTTTAGGCTGTTTTGGGGGTACTGGCATATTTGTCTTCCCAATATGGTATTATACACAGTTGGCATGCTATAAATGAGCAGTATATTTTGGAAAATGACATTGAATCCAAAATTTTTCGCCGCAAGTTTGTTGACCAACAATGCGTTGTGGGCGAAGGCATCTGATCTTATCAGACTCTGATGGTTGCCCGCCCAAAACACGTGGGCGGAGCTGCACGCCTGAGGCGAGATGCGGCAGCGCAATGGGTGGAGGGGCAGGCAGCGTCGCACGGACGCCGATGAGATAAAAAGGCCAGCGATCTTGGAAAGCGGCTCGCGTGACACATCACATGTGGTGCTGGCTGTAGAGGAGACGCAGAACGGCTCGTCTGCCTTGTGCCCTGTTTCGCGCTTTCGACCTCACCTCTTGCCCGTCTGCGACACTTGACGCTTGGCCGTGACATCCAGTATACACACCCCTTTATCCTTCCGGCCCATGCCACTGCGGGACCCTGACTGCCTGTCCGCCCGCCTATAGCGACTTAACCCCAACGCAACCCATTGTCCGGATCACCCGCCATTTTTGACCAGGATGCCTTCGACAGCCGGAAATGCTTCGCCAAGGCCGGGCATCTTGAAGCAGGAGTCTCAAGACGCGCCGCTGAACGATTGCGCCTCGCCCAGCTCCTATTTGGGACTCAGCTACGCCGGATCTCCCAAAGCGACACCCAAAAGTACGTTGTCCCCGGCATCTGCATGTCTTTGACTCTCCGGATGAGACCGGCCATGGGAACGGATCTCTTGATTCCCGCCCTGACCTGGCCGACTATATAAACGCTCGCTCATGCCTTGACTTTACAGCCGTCTCAATTGACCCCAACGCCGAGACGATCTCTCCATTGGTACTTGGAAAGCAGAAGCCGCTCGACGAGTTTACCCTCGAAGGCGAACGAGGCCCACGTAAACCGTCTGTGAAGGGTCCGAGCGCTCACCGCCTTTCTGGCCGTCCAGCCATCAACCCCTCGCAGTCGACGACCTCGGTCGACACCAACCCGCAAACTGAAGACAGGTCTGGCAGCGAAGCGCAGGGCCAATCCAGGCATTTGGATCATCTCATTGACGAGGTGTCCGCATGGGTGAGAGACGAGAAAGAGCGGCGCGCTCGCCGGAAGCAGAAGAAACGCGCCGCTCGAGATGCGTCCGCCAACTCGGATGGAAATGCTGACCGCAGAGGCTCTGACTCCGACAGCGCGGATGACCTCAGCAAGCTTGAGGACATCCTCAAGCGGACCGCCACTTTGGAAGTCTCCGCGAACAGAAAGCAAAGCCTCAGGCACAAGATCTCGTTGAAGAAACTGCACAAACGGAAGCTTTCCACTGCTTCATCCGACACCGAGTACCATGATGGCGACGTTCTCGTGCCTTCCTGCGATGCCATTCTTGATAACTCCAAGACTGTCGCTCAGCCGGGCGGTGCGTCGGAATCGGATGACGAGTCAACCCAACTCAAGGCGACTCCCTCGCGCCGTGACTTCGACGCTTGGGCGAGCTTCAAATTCGAGATCGTCCGCCTTACGCACACGCTTCGTCTGAAAGGCTGGCGCAGAGTGCCAATGGACCTCAGCAACCAGATCACCGTCGAGAGGTTGAGTGGTGCTCTCACTAACGCAGTGTACGTGGTGACGCCACCATCTGAACTCCCAGAGCGCCCAACGTCAAGGGACGGCAAGACCTCGAAGCCAACTACGAACAGACCGCCGCCTCCTAAGCTACTTCTTAGAATCTACGGACCGCAGGTCGAGCACTTGATCGACCGCGATGCCGAGCTGCAGATCCTCAAGCGCCTGGCTCGCAAGCGCATTGGTCCTCGCATGCTCGGCACTTTTGCAAACGGGCGGTTCGAGGAGTACTTCCACGCTATGCCTTTGACGCCTAAGGAGCTTCGCAATGCCGATACCAGCCGTCAAATCGCGAAGCGTATGCGTGAGCTTCACGAGGGAATTGAGCTCACTGACAAGGAGCGTAACGATGGCCCATTCGTCTGGCTGAACTGGGACAAGTGGGTCCAGAGAGTTGAACAAGTCGTTTCTTGGCTTGATCGCGAAGTTCAAAGGGTGCCTGAAGGTGCCAAACCGACTGGCGACGAGGCATGGAAGCGGAGAGGGTACATCTGCGGTGTTGAGTGGAGGGTTTTCAGGGGCGCTGTGGACAAATACAGAACGTGGCTGGAAGATCAATTTGGTGGCCCTGAGAAGGTCCGCGAAGAGCTAGTCTTTGCGCACAATGATACGCAATACGGCAACATCCTCCGCATGGTGCCGACGACTGAGTCGCCACTCTTGCTTCCGGCGAACTCGCATAAACAACTGGTGGTCATTGACTTCGAATATTCCAACGCCAACATGCCCGGTCTTGAATTCGCCAACCACTTTACTGAATGGTGCTACAATTACCACGACGAGCGCAAGCCATATGCGATCAACACCAACTGGTACCCAACACCGGAAGAGCAAGACCGCTTCGTGCGCGCCTACGTCCGCCACAGGCCCCAGTTCAACATTTCCACTCCCAAGATCCGCCCTTCCTCGCCGCCGCCCGAAGACGGGCCCCGCCGCACGACCTCCAGCATTTCCTCTTTCATGCTCGATGCCCGCGCCCCAGGCCAGCCAAATCAGCCTGCAACCCCCACCGTCGACGAGACCGCCGAAAAAGCAAGCGAAGATGCCGAAGTACAACGTCTGATCAGAGAGACTCGCCTTTGGCGCATCGCAAACACCGCGCAATGGGTCGCATGGGGCATCGTGCAGGCCAAAGTCCCTGGCATGCCCGCTTTCTCTCCTACCGCTACGCCCACGGAGCCGGCGAAGGACGAGCCTATTCTTGAGGACGCTGGTCGCGAGGCTCTTGGTGAGCGTGCAGAGGCTTACCATGACCTCGCCAAGGTTCAGACGAGCGAGAGCGCGGCCACGGAGGATGAGCAGCAGCACGAGGAGTTTGATTACCTAGGCTACGCGCAGCATCGTGCCATGTTCTTCTGGGGTGATATGTTGCAGCTGGGTTTGGTGAAGGAGGAAGACGTGCCGGAGGAGCTAAGGGCGAAGGTCAAGACGGTGCCTTACTAAGTGGTTGAGATGGGCGCCCCTGCGGCCTAGAAGATGTTGTGAATGATGGCAAAAATGAAAATGGTGTGCCCGAAGGACCCGATCCAACTTCTCGACATCGCTCAACTGCCGTACTACCTGATCTGCCTGGTTGCAGTGGGTCAAAATGGGCACTGCCACGAAGCACGGCTGGGCATTGCTTAAGCACTACTCTAAGATTCGCGTGGCAGTCTGAATCTAGTAGTTACATCGTGTTGGGCGTATTACATTATCCTAGGTTTAGGGCAGGACGCGGTCCGTCACGGCGCACGCAAGCGATGCTTGGCTCGGCTTCAGGCTTCCTTCGCCGCAGCCTTCATTCTGACCTCACATCTCAAGGCCACACTTCATAGATAGCAACGGTATACGCGCCCGGGCACCGCTACTGTCCACATAAAAGATTGAATAAGTCTCTTCGATGGAGCCGGCGGCCATGCTAGCCACGGACGACCTCCGAGAGACCAAAGTTCAACAAGCGCCCGCGGGCTCCGACCCGGTCTCTTCGGGCTTTGCGTCGCAGTTGCTATCGAGTAATCGGATCCATCTCTGCTGCGCTGATCGCAACTCTGCACTCCCAGGCACGCCAAAACGATGCCGCCGGCGGCTGGGCATTGCGAGCGAGACAGCTTGCCAAGCGCGATGTCGCTGGCTGTTGAGAGGATTGCGCGTGCGTAGTTGAGGGTATATCAATGGCCTGCTGCAGCTGGGGCGTTGTAGGACAATTGAGGTTTGTGGACTGTCGTTTTATCTTGTTTCTCTCTCTCTTCTTTTGGTTGCAACAGATATGTTTGGACCGAAAGCTCTAGGAAGACTTGCGGTCTCGGTGCTGCTTTCTGGTGAGTTGACCTGCTGGCTTTTTGGTTTCTGGAGTACGATTGACACCGAATAGCGCGTTACGCGGCTGGTACTGGATACGAGCCGGGTTGTGATGTCGATGTCCAGGGAGTGTTGCCTTCGGATATCACGGTCCTTGCCTCGCGCCGTGCGGTCATTGGAGACAAAATGAGCGAAGCGACCATCGTCATCTCAACATCGACCGGCAAGATCATCGATATCTCGGAATCGGTGCTGCCATCCTCGGCCTTTCCGCCCGGCACTGAGTACAAAGACTACAGTCCGCATATCCTAATGCCAGGTCTTGTCGACGCTCACGTGCATCTCAACGAGCCTGGTCGAACGGAGTGGGAAGGCTTCTGGCATGGCACCCGGGCAGCCGCTTTTGGCGGTGTGACTACTGTCGTTGATATGCCTTTGAATGCCATCCCGCCGACGACCAACGTTAGCAACTTCCAAGAGAAGATTAACGCTGCCCAAGGACAGTGTTGGGTTGATGTTGGTTTCCACGGCGGCCTCATTCCAGGCAATGCAAAGGACCTCAAGCCATTGGTGCAAGTGGGCGTTCGAGGATTCAAAGGCTTTATGATGGACAGCGGAGTCGAAGAGTTCCCTCCAGTCACCGCAGAGGACATCACTGCAGCGTTCGCAGAGCTCGCCAATGAGCCTACTACCGTCATGTTCCACGCAGAGAAGGAGCCAGCCGCGAACGCCTCCATTCAAGCGACCTGGGAACCCAGCGGACCGCCCGACGAGTACCAGACCTACCTCGACACAAGGCCTCCGAGCTTTGAAGTCACGGCCATCGAGGAAATCCTCTCCCTAGCCCACCTCGCCCCCAACCTTCCCTTGCACATCGTCCACCTCTCCGCAATGGAGGCGATCCCCATGCTCCGTGCCGCCCGTGAGCGCGGCGTCAAAATCACCGCCGAAACCTGCTTCCACTACCTCAGCCTAGCCGCCGAGCAAATCGAGAACGGCGACACGCGCCACAAGTGCGCCCCGCCCATCCGCGCACAGGCCAATCAGGACGCCCTGTGGGCCGAGATGCTCTCGCCGAACGGCAGCGTGATCCAAACTGTCGTCTCGGATCACTCGCCCTGCACGCCGGATCTCAAGCTGCTGCCGGCCGATGTGCCGGGCGCGAAGAGCAACTCGACCGATCCCAAGGGCGATTTCCTCGAGGCTTGGGGCGGGGTCAGCTCCGTCGGACTTGGCCTGCCAATCCTCTGGACGGAGGCTATGCGTCGCGGTATGGCGGTCAACGAGACGCTGCTGCACGTCGCGAGGCTGTGTAGCGTCAAGACGGCTCTGCAGGTTGGACTCGAGGAGCGCAAGGGTGCGCTGCGGGTGGGTATGGATGGCGATGTGGCTGTGTTTGACGACGAGGCGGAGTTCTTGGTTCAGAAGAGCACGCTCCTGTTTAGGAACAAGATCTCGGCGTACCAGGGGAAGACGCTGAAGGGCGTCGTGACGGAGACTTGGGTGAGGGGCCGGAAGGTCCACTCTTCTGAGAATGGGTTTGGGATGGGAGGAAGGCCGGTTGGCGAGCTTTTGCTTGAGCCGCGGACGAAGAGGGCAAAGATCGAGTAAGCTGTCGCTGGGTGATGTGGTGTGGACGAGTAAAACGAGCAAGAATCTTAGAGCCATGTATGGAGTCTGCCTATGATCGGATACCTTCCTTCTCCCTCGAATGACTGCAACCCCACGAAGTCAACGGACTGCCGAAGATACTCGATGGCCTGGCCATGGACCCAACAAGCGAAACGGAACGACACGATCACAGTCTCTCAATCTGTCTCGAGCGCCCAAGAAACAGATCCATCTCTAAACAACGGCCTCCAGCTTCCAGCCTCCCGGCCAAACAACTGATGGCCTACACCGATTGTCAGCACAAAAAGGGGGGGGTCGGAATACTTACGTGTGGCGGTTCTGAAGGTTTGAGATAGTTATGGCCTACACCAACCGTCAGCGCAAAAGGCCGGGTCGGAGTACCTGACCGGTGGTGGTCCTGAAGGTGCGAGGCCCGGCACGACCAACTTCGCCAGCGACAAAGAGCTGCTTAAGCGGGCACCTGATCCTCCGCCGCGACCGAAAAGGCATGACACCTGGGGACAATCACGAGTCCGCTGTTTCAGCTTCCACGGTTTTGGTTTCGGTGGTGGTGTTGGTGCGGTCTTGGGGGTCTTGGGTGGTGGTGGACTTGCGAGCGTTTGGATCTGCTACAGACGGACAGGAGAGAGGTGGTATTTATATGCCGTCGGGGAGGCACAGTTCGGTTATGTGCGGATTGCCAGGCAACGACGCTGTGTATGTATTCACTTCACTCGTTGCTGCTAGGAAATTAGGTCATGCGGGCGTTCATTCCCGCTGTGAAGGTGAATGAAGATGGTGATGGACCTTCACAGCGGATCTACACAGGTTGACAATGACGAGTCTTCACAGCGGTAAGCCTGGTTTAGACAAGTGAGGTGTAGGAGACGACAGAAAATGATGCTTGAGAGAGAAGGGTAAGTCGCCGGCTCTCGATGGTGCGGGTTCCTTTCTCACGTAGGCAGTTGAGAGTACTACCACATAGTGGAAAATTGTGTCCGAGATCTCGTGTTCGTCGTAGCCCTTGCACAAAGGCCCTCGATCTCTGTGATCCGCACTCTGTCCACTCTTACTGCATCGTATGCTACCACAACACGACGGCTCGTCGATGCGCTGGCCTCAATGTGCCTGTGCTGGAACCGAGTCTGGCTTCATCATTGGGCAGTTGACATCGTCGTACTGCTCGATGCAGGGCGTGCCATGACGCATATGAAATTGATTGCGATTCTTTTCAAATATTCGAATCACAGTATGTTGCCTGGCTTCCGGCACATTCAGGGCGACTAAATTAGTCCGAAGATCGTCAGGATCTTTGTTGTATGGCACGAGCAGAGTAATTGAAATTCTGACGATTTCTTCAGTCACTTCGGAAACTCGTGCAATCGCGTTCTGCGAGACGAGGCTCGACTTCATATTTCAGCGGCGTCCCGCAAGCCCACCTTTGATACCTTGAACATCCGCAAGATGCCGCGATTTTCGTGACGCGGTTTCTGCGCATGCTCGGTTCAAGGCTGCCGAGACTCGGATTTTGAACCCTCATGATATCCTCCGAGCCGGGTACCCGTGTATTTAGTCAGGCCGCGGTGAGTGGTGTCAGCAATTTCGAAACAGGGACGTTTTTAAGGTTCATCTTCAAGGGCACCTGCTTGCAGCTAGCGCCGTCACTTTGCCGTCGATCGAACCTTTCTGGGAGGGGAGTGGAAGTCTGTTGCTGCGCCTCGCCGTTGATTGTGATTTTCGAGGTGTGAGATCCCGCAACGTGCGTCAGCGTGCATGGGCGCCCGTTGAGAGACAGCTGGGTGGTGGGCGTCTGGCCCTGGTGATATGCGCTTGTTGTTTGCGAGTATCCCACCCCGTTGTGATACTCCTCCTGTCGGCCTACCCTTGCCTGTTGTTTACTCCTGTTGCTGCTGAATAACGCGCCCTTGGACCACCGCATGGGCACGACGCAACTCGACCAGCTCTACTGTTGATTCGAGATAAACAGAGATGGACTCTGATACAGCGTAAGTCTTCCACATCCTGGCAGCGAGCCGTCTCCGTCTCGTTGCACTGCAGACGCTCGCTGCGGCCTCTCGCACGCACACCATCGCCGTCGCAGTGAGGGGCAGCTTGGGCCGACGAACCGTCGCAGCGGAGGCCTGCACGCCCTCCACCACCGACATCGTCACCCTCCAGCCTCGCCCCTCCTTTCGCCCCAAGCTGCCCTACTCTCCCTCCACCCACCAGCCCATACCCATGACAACTCGCCTGTCGCCCAGCCCGCAAAGGCAGAGGCCTGCACTGTCCACCACCACTAACTCTCCGCTCCCCAGAAACAGCAGCGGCGGCGAGAGCCACAAGCGCTCCAAGTCGGGCATCACACGCTCGCTGCTCAACCGTGTCTCCAGCCGCGGCGACTCGCCTCAGTCGCCGATTTCGCAGACGAATGATAACGCAATGTCGACTCCGGCCGACAGCAGCACCAGTCTCCCTGTTCGCGAGTCACCCTCTTCGAGCCTGCACCCTTCCGCTTCGCGCAGCTCTAACATCGGGCACCGGCCGCACCTCTCGACAACAATGTCTAACACCAATAGCCGACTGAGCATGGAGCTGCCAGGCAGCAGAGACAAGGATACCGAGGCAAGTCCTGTCACGCCTTCCAGTGCGACGCAGGGCGCGAGCATCGAGCAAAGCGTGCGCCTGTTCAAAGTGTTCGAGGCTTTGAGGAACGGAGATACCGCTGCGATATCCCGGGCGGCCAAGGGAGATGACAACATGAAGCTGGAGGGCACGACTATACTACATCTTGCCATTCAGTGCGCTGAGCTCGCGGTCATCGAGTTTGTCCTCTCGCAGCAAGCCGCAGACATCAATGCCAGAGATCGGGATGGAAATACACCCCTCCATGTCGCGGCCATGCTCGGTCGCGCGCCTGTCGTGAAGCTGCTGCTGGATGACCAGAAGGATATAAACGATGCTTTGACCAACTACCAGGGCAAGACGCCATTGGACCTCGCACGCAGCCCGGAGATCTACCAGCAACTGCAGCTGGCGAGGAGCATGTTCATCGATGCGAATGTGCGCAAAATACAGCAGCTGGTCTCCACGAGCAACTACGAAGGTCTTGAGGCCCTCCTCGGCGAAAGCAAGGTGCAAGCTCTCATGGATGTGAACGGACCGGAATTGGCGACCGAAGCCTCTACTACAGAGCATGGCGGCACGCTCCTCCACGAGGCTGCGAGGAAGAGGGACACCAAGCTCGCGCAGATCCTTCTGCTCAACGGCGCCGACCCCTTCCGTCGCGACAAAAAGGGCAAGCTGCCGCAGGATGTCACCAAGGATGATCGCACAAAGGCTATCCTTAAGAAATCACCTGCTGCCGCCGCTGCCCAGCGTAGCATCCAGGAGAAGACAATATTGGGAGATGGCATGCAGGCACCCTCAGACTCTGGGCCCACTTCCAAGGAGAGCAGAGAGATGAAGGGATATCTGCGCAAATGGACCAACTACACCTCTGGATACAAGTTGCGGTGGTTTGTTTTGGAAGACGGCGTGCTCAGCTACTACAAGCACCAGGACGATGCTGGGTCTGCGTGCAGAGGTGCAATCAACATGCGCATTGCGAAGCTCAAGATGGACCCCAAGGACAAGCTGCTGTTCGAAATTCACGGCAAGAGCTCGGTCAAGTACAACCTGAAGGCCAACCACGAGGTAGAGCAGAAGAGGTGGTTCTGGGCTTTGAACAACGCGATTCAATGGGCCAAGGATGAGGAGCGCGAGGAGTCCAAGAGGCAGGAGCAGGAAAGCGCAGCTCTCAAGGAGGCGCGCAAGGAACAACTCGAACGCCAGCACACGCGCGAGGAGAACGTGGCCCAACAGTCTGGAAGTAGCCTGGTCCCTGGTACCGCTGTCGGTCTACACACTAGCACTTCCTCACAGCGTGCGCCTAGCAGCGTCCAAGATGGCACGAGCGCATACGAGCCCAGCTTCGTTGAGGATCCATTGTCCAAGAGCCTGAGCAGAACCAACACTGCGACTATCGAGGGTGATCTCGACGACGACGAAGAGTACGGCGACGACGCCAGCAGCCACGAGATTCGCCCAGCAAACCGCGACGCCTTCTCTATCACCGCACAGTCCGCCAAACTCCAGCTTGATCTCCTCGAACAGGTTTCGGCCGCGCTCAAGCGTCAGCAGAAGAAGCAGCCGGACACGCAGATCAGCCATCCCGACATCGCACAAGCGCTTTCCAGTTACGAGACTGCGGTTGGCAACCTGAAGGGCTTGCTCCTTGACCTCCTGCGCATCAGCAAAGATCACGAAGCGTACTGGCACTACCGACTTGAGCGCGAGCAGAACGTTCGCAGGCTGTGGGAAGACAGCATGGCGAGAGTCGCTCGGGAGCAGGAGGAGCTGGAGACGAGGATCGGCGAGAGCGAGGACAAAAGGAAACGAACCAAGCGCGCTCTGCGTGAGGCGCTCGAGGGCCAGAAGCCCGAGGCGAGCAGGACACCGAGTATTCAGGAGGACAAGGAGGGCGAGGAGGCGGAGCAGGCTGTCGTCGACACCTCCAAGCCCACGCTGGAATTGCCCAGGGAAAGCACGTCGATTCGCAGGCGGCCTACCATCGCCGCTTTGACGAATAATGAGGTCTCTGATGACGAAGATGACGACGAGGAAGAGTTCTTCGACGCTGTCGATGCAGGTGAGGTCGAGGTCGTCGATACAATGCCGCCCTCCAGCCCTCCGGCAAAGGAGGTCGGCATGCCGACTTTGGGATCGGTCGTCGATCAGAAGGGTGTTGAACAAGATGCTGAGGCGAAGGCCGCTGGTGATGAGGTGGCTCTGAAGAAAGAAGACTTGGCTAAGGACATTCAAAAGAGTTACAAGGGTTACGAGGACGGTGTCCGCAAGAGGCTGAAGCTCGATGCAGACAACAGGCCCAAGGTTGGCCTCTGGGTAAGTTCAATTTTTGGCGCAACTAAGTCTCGCATTCTGTTACTAACATCACCTAGGGCATTCTCAAATCTATGATCGGCAAGGATATGACCAAGATGACCCTCCCCGTATCTTTCAACGAGCCGACCTCTCTCCTCTACCGTGTTGTGGAAGACATGGAGTACACCGACCTCCTTAACGTTGCCGCCGAGCGCGCCGACAGCATGGAACGTATGGTCTACGTTGCAGCTTTCGCTGCGTCGGAGTACGCTTCGACCATCGGTCGTGTCGCTAAGCCCTTCAACCCGCTTCTCGGTGAGACCTATGAGTACGTGCGACCTGATCTCGGATACCGCTTTTTCATCGAGCAAGTCAGCCATCACCCTCCCGTTGGCGCCGCCTATGCGGAGAGCAAAAACTGGGACTACTACGGCGAGTCGGCCGTCAAGTCCAAGTTCTACGGCAAGTCCTTCGAATTCAACCCGCTCGGTACCTGGTTCCTGCGCCTGCGTCCCGCATCCGGCGGAGAAGAACTCTACACCTGGAAGAAGGTCACCTCCTCCGTCGTCGGCATCATCACCGGCAACCCGACAGTTGACAACTACGGCCCCATGGAAGTCAAGAACTGGACCACCGGCGAGACCTGCATCCTCGACTTCAAAGCCAAAGGCTGGAAGGCCAGCTCTGCCTACCAGGTCACCGGCAAGGTCGTTGGTAAGGACGGCTACACCAGCTGGTCGATCGGCGGCCGCTGGAACGACAAGATTTACGCTCGCCACACCCCGGGCTACGAGGCCGACGTCTCCGGCAGCTCCTCCAACCAGGCCACGCTCGTCTGGGAGGCCCACGAGCGCCCGACGGGTATTCCGTTCAACATCACGCCGTTCGTTGTCACGCTCAACGACCTGCCCGACCGCCTACGCCCGATCATCGCCCCGACCGACTCCCGTCTGCGCCCCGACCAGCGCGCCATGGAGGAGGGCGAGTACGATTTCGCCGCCGAGGAGAAGAACCGTGTCGAGGAGGCGCAGAGGGCTAGGCGGAAGGTGCGCGAGGCCAAGGGCGAGGAGTTCGAGCCTAGGTGGTTCAGGAAGGCGAAGCACCCGATTACTGGCGAGGAGTTCTGGGAGTTCACCCATCAGTACTGGGATGTCAGGGAGGACGTTGCGCAGGGTAGGAGGACTTGGGAGCAGGAGAGGTTGGAGGAGGTGTTTTAAGAAGGCGAAGTTGAAAGGGTTGATGGTGTCTTCGGATCTGTGTGGGGGCTTTTTTTTTTTTTGGAACTTCTCTTTGGCTTTCGAAAAATGGACTTGAACTGTACATGTGGGTGGCATTACCCTTGTCTGCGTAGATCTAGAAGATACTCTAGACGATCTTTGGGGCTCATATATCAAGACGCATTCTTTGACCTCACTAGTCCGCGAGCCAACAGAGATTTCTTCACGAAAGCATGAGCATAGTCTCTTACACGTCCTTCGCGATCGCAGCATCTTGTGTACCGGCAGACTTGGGCGCCTCGATCTTGACCTCTAGGCCCTCCACGCGGATAGCCTCCTGTTGTTCTTCAGACAAATCGTCAACATTGAGCGTCATCTTCGGTCCGGTAAACCTGTTATCTCTGTCAGCATGTCGTTCTCGATTGGCACTCCAGGGTTGAAAAAGGTACGAACCACTTTCGAGCATCCAGGAAGTAATAAAGCAACGCCCCGCCCCAGACGGCGCAATTGATAACAACCGTGTAATTCATCGTATCCGGGCTCGGGCCCGGCCCTCCACTCGGGAACATAGACAAAACGATCCCAAATACCAAAAACACCACCGCGACCCACGCGATCGGCAAACTGAAGCGACCCGTGTAAAACGGCCCCGGCCTAAACTTCGCCCGCCCCCAGACCGCGCGCGCGAATATCGGCGTCCCCCACGCGAGATTGTTCGCCGCGACCGCGAGGCTGAACACCGCGTTCGCCGCCGCGGGCCCGATGATCGTCAGCAGGCCCAGGAGCACGGCCAGCAGCACGCAGAACCAGATGGCGTTGAGCGGGATGTGGCCGGCGCGCGCGCTGACGACGCGCACGAAGCGGCTGAAGGGCAGCGCGCCGTCGCGCGAGAAGGCCCACATCTGCCGGCTGGCCGCGACGGTGATGCTGAGGCCCATGAGGAATTGGACGATGAAGAGGAGAGTCATGAGCCCGAGGGCGCCGCGCTTGCCGAGCGCGTCGTAGTAGATTTGAGCCATTGGTTGGCCGAAGGGGGAGGCGAGGAGGGATTCGAGGTCGGTGGTAATGCAAGATGCAAGGACGATGGTGATGATGAAGCCGAAGAACCAGCAGGACCCGATGGACATGAGGATGCCGTAGGGAACGGCGCGGGTGGCGTTGGCGGCTTCTTCGCTCATGTGGACGCAGGAGTCGAAGGCACCTGGGTAACTTGGTAAGTGGTGGAAAGCTTTCTTGGGTTATTAGGGAACGTACCGATGGTCCAGATTGGACTTAGCCATGCTAGCATGAATGCCCATCCGGAAGGCCAAGTGGTCAAGTTGGCTGTCGTTGCGAATATCCACTGTCCATCGTTTCGAACATTCGATCGACCAATGGGTAAGGCGATGATCGTAGCAAAGATCAAGACGAAGTTCATAACCACAAACGCAGTCTGAAGTTTGCCCATGACTTTACTGAAGCTGCTGGCGAGGACGCCGTGGCATAGGACGCAACCCAGGAAGACGGCATAGACGACACCGTGAGAGGGCGACCAGGCTCCGTCTGTAGCGATGACTGCTACGCTGAGTAGCATGAGGGAGAAGCCGTAGTCAATCGAGCAGAGCCCGCCAACAAGCCCGAGGGTGTTGCTGTAGCCGACCAAGAACGAGAGAGCGTTGCGCGTAGATGGTGACGAAAAGTAATGCGTCCACCTGAGTCAGTGAGCAAAAAGATTGCATTGAGAGATGTATCAGCGCGACCTACCAATACAGACCACCGGAAGTAGGCATCGCACTGCCCAAATCGGCCATAGCCAGGCCGACGAAGAAAATGAACATGCTGGCCAGGAACCAACCCCAGACCATGCCGACCGGGCCAGCTGGGATGGAATAGGCCAGCGTGCTGGCTATAGACGGTAACAGGCCCATGATGCTGAAGGCAATACCAAAGACTTCGATCATTGTGAAGTTTCTGGGCATTGCTTAGCCATGTGACATCTGCATCTTATTCGCCGAGACATCTCACCTTCGCAACTCTTGTTTGTAGCCAAGCTGAGCGAGCATAGCAGCATCATCCTCGCTGGCCAGCCCTTTGGTGGCGGCATCGTGGGATGCACGACGCTCTGTCTCAGCTTTGATTGAGTCCGTCATTGTCATGGAAGAAGATGGTGGTGGGAGATGCTAAAACGAGCGGAGTACGGAAACAAGAACACATGGCAGAACAGGTACCCTGTACTTCGATAGCCGGTAAGGCTTATCTATCGATCGTGATAAAGCTCGTCCAGCTATCAACGTGGCGGGCAGGGCAACAAGCTGATGATAAGGGAAGCTCCCCCTCTTCTTACCGGGGTATAGGATAGGATCTTGCGTGCCGGCTGTTATCGCCAGAGGTGCTTTGCGAAACTCACAGCCTTGCAGCGCGCCAGAAGAGACATGCTGTATGCATTCGTCGTCCACATAAGCTCCAGTGGCTCATCTGATGATATTCGCCGCGATGAAGACATGTCGTTGATTGTTATAACGTGATGGGCAGGACGAGTGACCACAGAAGCGAAGTCAAGTCGCGACCCCGCAAAAGCAGCAGCCACGACTTTCTACGCTGTGGCGGCGGCGACGCTGAAGCGCGCTGTGGCTGTTCGTCGCATTTCGATTTCAATATCCACCGGGCGCGACGCGAAACAACACCAAACAGCCCACACAAATAAGCACAGCGAAGATGTCTTTGTCGAGACGCATGGTGAGTGTGGTAACCTTGATACCCGGCCATGCCGTCTTCTGACTTTGCGACAGCTTTCCAAGGAGGAGGAGGAGGCCATGGGCGAGGAGAAGGAGGTCCGCAAGGAGGACCAGGACCGTATCAACCGCTTCAGTCGTCTCCATAGCAAAGAAAAGCTGCTGGAAGATGATCTGAAAACTAAGCAGGTGGGTGTTACATTAGTGCAGACGTCGACAGGCTCTAACAACAGCACAGAAAGACAAAGAAGATCTGGAGGAGATCTCATCAGAGCTCGAACTCGCAGATGAGGATGAAAAAGTGCCGTAAGTCCCTTTTCGAATCTCTCGCGGTCGGTATCAACATCTAATAGCCATTCAGATACAAGATCGGCGACTCTTTCTACTCGTTACCGCTTCCTGAGGTGCAAGAACGCCTGTCTGCCTCTGTGGACAAAATCAACGACGAAGTCACAGCGCTCGAAGAGAAACTCGGCGAACTGCGCGAGGAGATGGGCGAGCTCAAGGCTGCTCTGTACGGCCGCTTTGGACGTGGCATTAACCTTGAAGCGTAGACACAGCCATCACCAGCTTACATGCGGCCTTGAAAATTACAACGAATCCAATGATCAACATGTTGAAGGGCGCTGCAAGATACCAATTTTAGCTTTCCACCTCCGTTACCGGCTCGCCTGAATGATCGACTTGGTGCATGACTTTCCGCTTCGAGACGACAACCGCGGGTAATGCACCTTGGCCCCTCAGGTGCGCATTACAGTGCGATGCTGACGAGTGGACCTTTGCTTGGAGCGTGCCGAGTGCCGTCTTGCCGCTATTAACAATATCTTATAGTGTTATTCCCAGCGTCTCATACCATGTTTGTCAGGTCGCCTTCTAAAAGTTGCCGTTCCTCTCTCGTTTACGGTCCTGGCGCTCCACGGTCGCAGCCTGCCCCGCCTTTGCGCCCAAGACATGGAAAGTCCTGGGCAATCATAGGTTGATGATGCAACCCTCCGAAGATGGAGCGCCCTTGTCCAAGAGCTCTTCGAGAGGCCAGATACCTCTTCATCTAGTCAGGACCATATCGTCCACATCAAGACGAGACAACGTCAACAAGGCCGACATTGATCGACAGATAGACCTGGAGAAGGCCGACAACTCTAAAGACACCTCAGGAGGATCCTCTTCGCGTACGAGTCATGATGGCAATGATGTGCTTGCCACTTCGGCACCGGAAGGCAATACGGTCATTTCGTTTGGTCGCAATGATCCCCTAAATCCTTACTGCTGGCCGTTATCCAAGAAAATGTACGTGACGATCACGGGCATGCTCATGGTCATGAACTCCACCATAGGCTCTTCAATTGCCACGGGCGCTACCTCGCAAACCTCTGAACGATTTGGTATAACCAACCAAGCTCAACTCGTGCTTCCCACCTCGATATTCCTGGTTGGCTATGTGCTCGGTCCGCTCTTCTTCTCGCCGCTGTCAGAGACTTACGGACGCAAAGTTGTCATGATCTCAACCTTCGTCTTGTACACAGCATTCACTCTAGGCTGTGCGCTGACTCCGTCGTGGGCTGGTCTAATCGTGATGCGCTTGCTGACGGGCACCGGAGCCAGCACGCCAATATCTGTCATCGGTGGCATCTACGCAGATATCTATGGTACTCCGAAGGCTCGGGGTCGCGCCATGGCTATTTTTATGACGTGCACTACCTGGGGACCCATCCTTGGGCCGGTGTTCTCTGGATACATTGCCACGGTTTCGTGGAGATGGGTTTACTGGCTGCAGCTCATCATTGCCGGTGTGACATGGCCTTTTCTATTAGCGTTGCCTGAGACATATGGTCCGGTTGTGTTGAAACGCAAAGCACAAAAGATTCGAAGAGCAGAGGGCAAGGCGAACGTGTTCGCACCGACGGAGCTTGAAAAGCGGGACATGCATGAGCTTGTGGTGGTCATCTTGACGAGACCGATCCGGATGTTCTTGTTCGAGGGCATTGTTCTGTGCAGCTGTCTGTACACAGCCTTGGTATATGCTATCTTTTACAGTGAGTTTCCATTCATCCGTTGCATAGTCCCGAACCGTCCACTAATGTGAGCTCTAGTGTTCCTCCAAGCATATCCCATCATCTTCACCGGCGTCTACAACTTCGACGCAGGCGAGCAAGGCCTCGCTTTCCTCCCCATCGGCGTCGGCAGCGTCATCTCCTGCTGTATCTACCTCGGCTGGGATGCCTATCTCGAGCGTGCACGCGATATGCACCCTCGGCCCAGATGGTACGGCCAAGAAGAATACCGCCGCGTCCCGCTCGCTTGCCTCGGCGCACCCCTACTCGCCATCTCCATGTTCTGGCTAGGCTGGACTGCGCGGCCCAGCGTCCACTGGATCGTGCCCGTGCTCGCCGCAGTGCCGTTCGGCATCGCGTACTTGCTCATTTTCATGGCGCTGCTTAATTACCTTGTCGACGCGTACGAGATCTTTTCAGCCAGCGCCATGGCCGCTGCATCCTGCTCGCGGAGCTTGTTCGCTGTGGTGCTGCCGTTTGCCGCTCGGCCGATGTACGAGACGCTGGGAATCGCTTGGGCGTGTAGTTTGCTTGGGTTCATCAGTATTGTGTTGGGAGTCATACCTTTCATGTTCTTGAAGTATGGCGATCGAATACGAGCGAACAGCAAGTTTTGCAGAGAACTGGCAAAGAAGAAAGAGAAGCAGGAGAAGGCGCGTGAGGAATTGGATGCGGGTGATGCTGTTCGAGAAAGTGCTGGCGAGGAGAAGGTGTAGCAATTGTAGGGTGGTTATCGCTCATCGGGTGACAGATACAAAAGGATATGCACCTCACACACATTAAGTGGTCTCGTTTCTCATCTGAACCGTTGCGGTTTTGCCCACGATTCGGACACATCATCTCGAATGCTGTTCGCCATGTGATTTTCAGACAGAGTCTTCGTGAGGCTTCGTCAGACCAATCTTCGATCAACGGCTCATTCCTCCTCGCCCAATAACCCCGTCCTCTCAAACTCCCACCTAAGCCTCACACATTCAACAGCACTCTCATGCACATCCTCCTCAAACTGCGTCCGCCTCACATCATTGACCGGCGGCAATCTGCTCAGCAACCTTTCAAACGTGTCGACATCCTCCTGCAGCGTCCTCAGCTCCCTCAAACCCACCCCCGGCCTCGGCACGATGTTCCTCATCGCCCTGATCCGGCCTCTCATCCCATTCTCGCCATCCAGGACGATCGTCTGATCGAATCTGTCGCACAGGTCAACGAGAGAAGGCATGAGAGCTTCGACGAGCAATCTCCTAGCTTCCGAGTAGCCTGCACAGGCGACAGCGTAGCTGAGAGTCGGCGCGAGGTGCATGATTTGGGTGCGGAGGGCTTTGGCGTTGGGGTAGTGTTCGCCTTCAGCGCTGCGGATGAGGGAGATATAGTTTGCGGATGCGGAGGGGGTCGGGTTATTGATGCTCATTGGTTTCTGTGGTTTGGGTTTGTCTGGGAAGCGATGACGGTTGCTGGGACAGGTTCATGCTGGTATCGAGACGGAATATATTCGAAGTTGCATGTTGAAGAGGAACGGTATGTGATTGCTTGCTGTGGTGTTTGAGACATCAGGGTATAAAGAAAGTTGGTGTTTGGAAGCGTAAAGCCAGAGACATGCAGTAAGTGAGGTGTCTTGTCCTTGACGCATCCACTGATTGGTATATGACAAGCCAGACGGACAATTTGAGATCCTTCAAAGCATGTGAATAGAGCTGAACGAGAAGTCTGGATGAGAATAAAAAAAATCGCAACTCGAAAACTATGATTCTTTGTGATTGCTAAGAAACTACGAAAAGAAAGATGCTGCACTGCTCGGCTCTAACGTGCTGGATTTACTTTTCAATGTTGGGCATCGTCAGCAAATGGATTGACAACATGGCATCCACTCATGTAGCCACTGCCGGACACCTGACTTTGGCCCTCGAAGGCCGATCCATCACGATAGAGCGAGATGATGTCCTCGATGTCTTTCGCGATGGAAGGGGATACTGGCGGTTTCCCAGACGTCGAACGGGAGTACACAGATGACTGCGAGGGCTCTCTCAAGCGCTGGGCGAACGAAGCTAACGAAGTTGCCTCTGCGTCCCGTGTAGAGAGCAGGGGTTGAGTGTCTGGCTCTTCCTGAGAAGGTAGTGGAGGTTCGTAGGAGAAAAACTCGCCAGAGTCGGGTCTGCCGTCAAAGAGCCCGTGATGGGATTCCCGCCTCCTCTCGAACTCTTCAGCTTCGACCTCTTCCTGGGCTCTGGAGCCGATCATCTTGGGCGCACCTGATTTCTCCTCGTGGACGCCTTCGGCGGGGAGTGAAAAGGGATAGCTTGCGGTTCCCGGACCGAGCTCGGCTTCTTCAGCTTGGTCTAGACGAGACTTCCTTCCGGCCTTCTTCGACTTTGCCTCATAGGCGCCGATGCGAGTAATGCGGAACTTCTTGCCGATCTCCCAGATTAACCTTTTGGCCTCATCTCCCCTACTCTTCGGGACGCTAGCAGCAGTCCACTCAAGGAACCACTGAATCCTCTTACTGCTCTTCCACTTGCTCTCTGTCACCCTCCCAATGAACAGCGCCGCCATCGCAACCTGCGTCTGGAAATCAGAACCAAGCATCGCAACGTTGCACGCCGCGCACTTGCTCATCTTCCTCTTGACGAACGCCTGGCGAGGCTGCTTGCCAAACCGGCGCTCGAAAGCCGCCGCGCCTTCCCATAGAGCCGCAAGGTGCTGGACGATCTCGACCATCTCGCGCTTCTGCGAGCAAAGCTGCTTGCGCGCGACCAGCGAGCCCCAGGTCTCCGGCACGGCGTCTTCGATCTCCTCGCGAAGAGTGTTGAAGATGCTGATGACGGGCAGGGGGGAGATCTTGGAGTGCTTTGTGCAGAAGGTTGACATGCGAGGGTGCTTGCTTTGGAGGTGCGGAGGGAGTTGAGCGATGAGCAGCTTAAGCTTCTTGTCGTGCTCTACGTGGGACTCGGTTGGCTTAGGCGGAATGAGGATCGGTGCCAGGAGGGCGATGTCGGTGTTGGTCAGGTCGATGTATTCTTGGGGTGGAAATTTGGGATGGTGACGGCCGCCATGGTTCTTGTGGTGGTGGCCGTGATGGCCGGTCTGTGTGGCAACTTTCGTCGGCATGCTGGTAGTCGCGATGGCTTGGGTGATTTGGTCACGAGACTTACTACACAGAGGTGATTCGAGTCCTTGTCGGTTGGTCTCTAACGTAGTCCACACGCGTGCCGGGTGTTGAAAGTTTTCTATAACATCTAGATTGGTGAAACAAAGAACGCGCACAAGACCATTGTAAGTTTCACAAAGGATGTGGAATTGATGACTGCCTCGTGAGCTAATCCGTGGAAAAGTGAATTGGAGACCGCAGAATGGACGTTGTGTAGTCAATTGCTTGGGTTGGATACATTATCTGGTGTCGAAGTTCAGGCGAAGCAGTGGTAGAGCAATCCATATCGCTGAAGTGTCGAAAGACTAACGGATCGCTATAACGCAGCAAGAAAATAAGCGAGATCCAAAACTTGATCAAACAAAGAATTCGGGGGCTTTGTTCAGCCATGCGTTGTTCGCCGCATTGGAGCCCTCGAAGGAGGCCTCTGGCACAGGAAACACGAGTATGATGGCGGTGTCCCGAAAGCGGGATTGATGCTGACGCAAGCCGGGTGTTGGTATTGTGTGCAGGATTTGCACTGCACGAGAGCCTCGCCGTGGTAATTGGGATCGCCGCATGGGCATCGGATCCGTACACTTTGCTGTTGCTGCACTTGAGGCTGCTGGAATTGCGGTTGTTGTGGGTAGGCCGGCTGCTGCTGGTCCATGGTGTACATGTTCCAGTCGAAAGAAGAGGTATCAAAATCTGTGTTGCTAGTAGACGCAGGATTGAAGTGGAAGGATTGAGATTCTTCCGGAGAGTGACTTGTGGTCGATGCAATGCTGGTACCAGATTGCTCGCCAAAATCCATGGGGCATGTGTCGATCATCGAATTAAACGAGGTAGACTTGTGCAGAGGCTTCCTTGAACGTAACGTAGAAGGTTTCCGAATGCTGCCCTGGCGCTTGAGTTGAGCGGCGGCGGCAACGGCGGCCCTGGAGGGGTTTACTCGCAGAGACGCGGTGGACGACGAGCGGGGCAGGGAAAGGCCTTCCAGGTTCTCAACGGGCGTATCCAGTCGGGCCACCTTCGGTCGACGCTCTTCTCCTTTGGCGAAGCTAAATGAAGCGTGACGGCTCGCAGGCTCTTGACTGCTAGTGGACTCTTCGTCACTCGAGTCGCTGTCGAATAGTCCCGGATAGCGCTCTCGAACAGACTTCGTCGGGCTAGTTGAGCTCGCGTTCTGCGGCACGGCGCGGGCACGACCATTTTCATCGATTGTCAGAACGACCGAAGGGCGCTGTACGCGAGGCTTCATTGCTTCAGCGATCGAATCCAGTGGAGTCTTTCCGACACGCTTCAAGGGCGAACCCGAGCGCGCCGCCTGTCCCACACCACCAGCAGTAGGAAGCGAATCCGTTGACGCGTTGCTCGAGGTCGAACTGTAGAGTCTGGCAGCAGTTCCAGTCGTGTTACACCTCCTGAGGGTGTGGACCGGTCGGCTGGTGCTGGTCGACGTGTTAGAGGACGATACAGCCGGTGCGGCGCTGTCCCTGCGCTTGCTATCTACCTGCTCCATAGTCGGCTGTGGTTTCGCAACTTTGCTGGTGGAGCGCAGCATGGGCTGCGCTGGTGAGCTGTAGAGCAACGATGGGTCTACGCTTGCGGAGGTCTGGGGATAAGATGGTGTCCTGAGGGGGGCTTGAGGTCTCATTGAGGGTGCAGCAGAAACAGGTCGAGGCTGCGGCTGCTGGATGGCGAAACTGTTCATAGCTGGCGTTTCAAATCCGGCAACCGATGCGCCGGCTTGCTGCTGTGGCATTGGCTGTTCCGGCGTCCATGGAAGCTGCTGTTGGGCAGCATTCATCCCGAAGGGGTCGTCAAGCATGATTGGTTGCCCAAGAGGACTCGGTTGAGCCTCCCAGAAGTGGTTTGTCTGTGACTGGACCGGTGCTGTCATCGGACCCATGTTACTGAGCTGTTGCATATCCGGCGAGATCTGGAGCATTGGGAATTGCACTGGAGTTTGCTGTTGAGGCATCGGCGCGTTCGACTGCAATACATGTTGCTGCGGAGTCATGAATCGTCGTGATGCAATAGTAGATGGTGTGCCAAATGCAACGTTCTGAATGAGTTGTGGCTTCTTGACCGAAGTACCCCTGGTAGGTGGTGGAGTTTGCATCTGGGTCGGGTCGCATTGCGCCGATACCATGTTTGGTGGTGATAGCTGCATCATACCAGCATCCCACACACCGTTCGATGTCATATCATGCGCGTGTTGAGCAGACGAATTCATATTTTGAGCTCCACCTTGCGCCTGGACTGCGGCATAGTAGTTCGATCGAAGGGTCTCGGAGGAGGACTGGGGGCGTTGCATCGGGGTCGATGAGGAGTATTGCGGCTGCTGAGGCGTGCCATAAGCGGGCATCTGAGGCGTCGCGAAGGCATCATGGAAGTGTGAGGGAAATGTAGCGGTCTTTGGAGTCTGGATGGTATTACTGCCAAAAGAGCCCGTGGTCGGCGTTGCTGTCGGGCTGGGAAAGGCCCAATCGGCCATGCTGTGGAAGGCATATCAGCACGCTGAAGAATCGTTGTGCACCGGGCGGTTTCTTCTTACCCAGAAAACGACTGATCGAATTCCATGTTCGTAGCCTACAAGCAACGCAAGTAATTTCTCCAAGATGAAATGCTAGTGTTCTCCCAACAGCATCTTATCAAAAAGTCGACTCAGTGCCCGAGCTCTCCGAAGTAGAGTGATCGAGCGATCTGCTTGCTGCGTGCACCAGATGTCGAGGGGCTGACCAACGGGTTTCGCAATCTGTTGCTGTAACGGCCAACAATCCTCACCCGAATGGGAGAAAATGTCTCAGTTGGCCTATAACACGAAGATCGTGCTGGGCTGGCAGTCAAGGCTGCTGGTGCGGACCGAGGAGCTGCCTGGCTCGGAGGGGCTCCGGGCGGTCTTTTGCGGATCTGATGACCAAACAGCCCACTTAGAAACGAAAATTAGCTAGGCTGGTCAGCGAGCGGTGCACAAGAGTTTGCGTGGTGTGCAGACGGAGCAGAGAGCGAGTGGGACGGAGAGCTCTTCTCCTGGCAAGACGCAGGGACGTTAAGGCAAGACAAACGCAGGTACGGCAGCAGCAGGGAGAGGAGCTAGCAGCGACATAGAAGACACGAGACGGAGACTGCGGATGGTTGAGACGACATCATTGGCAGCGTTTGGCACGCTAGTTGGAAGGTACAAAGGGAGAGCGGGTGCAAGGCACGACGCATATGCTTCTCGGCTCGCATGCAGTGGCCGGGCATGGCATTCCGTTACGGTAGCAGTGGGCAAGGTAGAGGCTGGCAGGCAGCTGTTGGCGTGGAGATGCCGTTGCGGATAGCGGGAATGCCATCGATGGATGGTCTGAGCGAGGGCGCTGGGATCCAATCGCGGCCGGCAGGCAGCGTGCCACCACGTATCCACAGGCGAGGAGGAACAGAGCCCGATGCGCATGGCAGCAAGCCCCCAGCGAGCCCTTCGAAGGCGGCGGCGGCCGGCTGGGGCGGCATAGGAGGATTCTTGCGTGCCGGTGGACGAGGAGCGCCCGCGGTCGCTAACTAGAGCATTGTTAAATTCAAGCGAAGGCCGCCGTGGCCGCGTGGGAGGCCTGTCTGGCAGCCCGCACGCCAGGGCGAAGCGATTCGCCGGGATTGACTGGGGCGGCGGGCGGCGGATTACTGCTTGTCAGCCAATAGTCGCTATCACCGGGCGTCTTTGCGTACATCTGCAATGCGGTACCGTTCGACTAGGCCTCGTAAGCGTCATCGGATTCTACAATTGCCATCCCCACGGCCTCCGACTCGAGACACGCTGCTATAGAAGTGCATGGACTCGCGGCCGCTGCTGGCCGGATGCTGTCTCGTTGCGCTCGCCACCTCAAACATGGCATTTGCACCTCTCCCTGTCACGCATGGAGATGTCCTTGGTCTGTCCGCTCCTGATCAGCACGCGAAAGCCTCCGCCCGATCGACATGTGAACTGTCCGAGCTCACGCTAAGATGCTGCCCCTCCTTGCGGATACCAGACTTTCTCCAGATTTCCAGACAATCTTAGGCGACGGCGCCGAGGAAGAGCGACGGCGGCCAGGCACGGGAAAGGTAGGCGAATACCGCCCTTTTCTGTTCATATATCGCGTGCCCAGCTATACCTGGCCTCTCTGACAATCTGCCCCTGCAGCGCAGTGTCGAGTTTGCTGGCTAGCGCGAATCTACCTCAGCTGCACTCAGCCGTGGCTTGGCCAGATCACGACATCGCTAATTGGCGACGGGTTCTCACGAGCACCGGCATGTCCCACAGACGACGACGATAGAATGATGATAAACCCGCGGGCTACGCTCCATAGCGTCGGGCGGCCCTCTCAGCTATCAATTGTTGAGTTGTGCTACCTTGGGCTTGTCGGTCTATACTCCGGTAGCTTCGACCCTGCCGAGACCCCCATGGCCTACAAGATTGACTCAGCCAATGTGAAACAAGTTGTGCCTTAGGACAGGCAACGCGGGAGCGATGAGGAGAGAGAGTTCGCAGTCGTGCTCGGAACAAAACTCAGGGCACCAGACCCTTGCAACTTCCACAAAGGGAAAGAGGCTTTACTCTTGGTTGCCAGCTTCGCCAGAAAGGTTTCGGCTGGGCAAATGCTGCTACGCGCACCCATGCGTTGCTCTGGATCGCTACCATGAAGCATAAGTGACGATGTTTGCGCCATATGGCGTTCGCGACTGTCGACATTATTTCGCTCCATAATAATCAGAAGATCATCCCTTCATCCACGCGGTCTGACAGTCCACACTCCGCAAGTGCGGCATCCACGTGCTTTCTTGAGATGTCGAATATTCTCCAGGCCTTCCCTTGGTCGCCGAATACCACGCAAATTTCCTTACCCTTTCGACCTCCCAACAAAAGCGCCTCTGGTCGGAAGGATTCGTCAGGGTCGAAATAGTGAATAGGAGTCTCCTCACACAGCGCATCGCCTTTCAAGAGGGCAATTGTGAGAGATAATGCGCTGTCCTCGCGAGACTTTCGCAAGAACAAACAGCATTTATCGGAAACGAATTTCGCATCCAAAAGCTCGGACAAATCGTGATTCTCGCCAGAATACGTGATGCTGTCGCGTTCGGCGTGCTCCAAGCGCAGGTACAAGGTATTATTGTCTATTGTCAGAACGCCGACAGACAGGTCGCTGCCGCCACGTGCCATCATACGCATGTCGCATACCATCGCGGAGCTTGGAAAGTTGTCGGGCAACTTGTAGGTAGCGGGCGACGGCAGCATCCGGCTTTGCCATGTCGTAATGCGATCCAATACCGTGCGAATATGTCCAGTGAGAGATACTGCAATAGCTTGCAGATTGAGCGGCGCTAAGGCGGCATTGTCCTGTCCCGTCGCGGCAGTCACACCGCCTGGTTTTATGATCGCCTCCTTCGTGGTAAGGTAACCCGTTTGCTGCATCAGTGGGTGTTTGAAGAAATCATCTCGGTCAATGACACCTCTCAGCTCAGGCAGCTTTTGTACGTAGCTAGTCAGCTTGCTGTGACCCATAGTCTCTTTAATGTAGGCGAGCACGAGTCCATGATCAATCCCCATGGTTTCTTTCTCTTCGGTCTCCAACGCGCTCTTCGAGAAGGGTCCTGCGGTGCCAACTTCGATTTGAACGCGAAGCCACTTGCTGAAAGCTCGGAACTGCTGCCATTCGTGAATGCAGATCAACTGCACTCTCTGTGCCACGAGTCGTAATGCATCAATGCCCTCGAGAATGTTGCTGAACAGTGACGGCTCCACGTCGAAAACAACGCTTTCTTTATGCAGCTCTGCTTGACCACGCAGCGAACAGACCGCTATGCTCATGCGGTCGAGAGCAGGCATCAGGTTCACAAAGATATGCGATTGAATGCGAGAGTACATGCCTCCAGTCGCTGTGTCCCACCGCTTGTGATTCGGTTCCTTGACGATGTCGGTAAGCCATTCGAGCATGATTGGCGTGAAGTGGCCCGTCATGGCAAGGTGGCAGAGATTGTATTTCAGGTCTCCCTGAGACTGATCGGCTTCGGACAAGGTCATGTTTATGTTGTTCGTAAGGCGGGTCGGAAATTGAAGTTCGGTCGTGTAATCATGCGTAATGCATCGGATAACTTGCGTGATGTAGGCAAGGGTAGACTGAATGCGCTTCGTGTCTCTCGCAATGACATGGAGAAGAGGTCCACCCAGATTTGCAAGAGGCAGGTCTTGAGTGTGGAACTGAAGGAGCTCTTCTGACGTTCGAGATAGCAGCACACGAGAGCCGGTGCAAGGATGAGAGGCGTGCTTCAGTGGGCTTGAGTTAATCTTGAAAGATCCTAAAGGAACTGTATCGTCGAGCAAGACTCTCACGTCTCCTGAGTTTGTGTACACCATGAGCACATCGACGGAGTCGGTAGCATCGTTTTTCCTGACTTCAAATACACCGTCCGTGGCAGCTTGCGTCGCAAATCTTGCGCCTTCAGGGCCGGACCTCAAGCCATGGGAAGGGATGGCACTCAGTCTGGGCAATACCTTTGAAATGTCCAGAGTTGTGATCGCCCGAGGAAGATCGGCCAACCGTCCAGAAACATTGCCGTCTTTTGCTTCATCCTCATAGTCCTCGTCGTCCTTCAAACCATCTGCCCAGCCTTCTGTATTCAGCTCACCTCTAGACGCAAAGGCATCGGCCCTCGCTTTCGACACAGGCACATCGTGACTTTCCCAACCGAACCCAGCAATAGCCACCTTTTCTTGTTCGTCGTCATCTAGACCCCAGCCAGGCTCGAGATCCATCTTCCATTCGTCCCCTCCTGCGCTGCCGACGATTTTGCCCTCTGCGACCAGCTTCCCACTTCCTCCATCATGAACACCCCAGCTGCCGTCGCTCCACCCTATTGCAAGAAGCGAGCCATCTGGTTTCCACTGCGCGGCTGAGACCGAAAGCTCATCGGGATCTTTGCACTTCACCGTGAAAGCGACCTGACCATTGAGGCGGTAGACGATTACGTCGCTGTCAGCAGTGACAATGGCTATGAGGTCGTGCGGGGCGCAAAGGACGCTGAGGTCAGCGCTGATGGGCGCAGAAGAGGATTTCGAGGCGAATGAAGGCAATTGTCGCGGTGGTAAGGGCGCTTCCATCCTGAGTGCTTCGTAATAGGATGTTCAGTGCGGACTGAGGTAATTTGATCTTCGTGAATTGCTGGCGTCGGAGAGGTCGACGCGGCAACTTTGTCAAGCGCGACGGCGATCAGCGCGCTCTCATGTGACTCTCGCGTCACTGCAACCTGAATGTTAATTGGCGACATCGTGGCTCACAAAAGATGATTCCCGAGGTCCTGATCACAGATTGGATTAATCTGTCGGCCAGTTAGAGGTCGATCAATATCCACTTCCGGAACACAGGCGGTGTATCTCCGAGGATTTGCAAAAAGTTGCATCCTTCGCGAGTCCTCTGCCACACGCAACGTACAGCTCCACGGCCACAGCATATGCACTTTTGTGTCTATCAGACCAAAGATCTGCCTTTTAGTGTGGGTTGTTTCCATGTGGTGTGTCTGCCTTAGTGCGTTCGATAGGTTGAGCCGGTCTTATTGCAACATCATACGGCGTTGGCTTGAGGATAATGGCGCCTTCAATGTGGTACAGGATCAGTCCGGTGTGGACACACATCCTTCTGTGTATCCTACGATTCGTGATGTGACCTTGAGCTTACACATAATAAGTCGGCTGGCTCTTCCCCCACCAGTATGGAGCTTTGCTCTTCGCCGAGTGAAAGTATCGGACACATTCTTTCCTTTTCCAGATCGACAAGATGCACTTTAAACTCACTTACATCGCTACGCTCTCCTTCCTCTTCTTCACCTCCTCTACCACGGCCGCCATCTGCGTCAGAGGCCCCAAATACGCTGGGGCACCTTGTAAAGACGAAAACAAAGGTCTGCTCACTTGTGGCCCAGGAAGCGACGGGAATCTTGTGAGTGCCTACCTGCGTCCGAAGACATGCACAACGCTTTCTATGCAGTAGTGTTCATTTTGTATGATGGTTCGTGCGGTGATCACACTGACCTGCTTTTTGACACTAGCTCAAGTGTCATGGGAACGATTATACGGATCAATACCACAATACCAATCACTGGCACATCGAGAAATATTGCAAGAGAGGCGGCTGCGAGGACTGCAAGTGTCGCAACGGTGTGGAGTGATTCTTGTGCAGAGGCAATGCGAAGAAGTGGGAAAGCACTGTCTCGAGGGTCATGTGCTATTTTCCATTACTCCAGAGCGAGCTCTTCTGTCACTCTCATATAGATATGGGATATTTTACCATCATGCGGAAAAGGCGCCGTGCTTCGGCAATGATTGGATTGATATCATACACACGTTGCGGAATGGGTTCATGCTTGACATCTTGGAAATCCGGTGCGAACATGAACAATGCTTCTTTTCGTGATTCGGCCATTGCGAATTATCATCTAGTTGCCGGCCCCAAACACCGATCGTATCCACTCTGACCCCATTGCGCCCATGTAAATTGCGCAGATTTTGTTTACACGATCTGGTAGCTCTCCGCGACACTCCTGATTTCCTTAGCAAACCCAACGTCCTGATCCATGTTGAGCAGTTCAACACTGCTGACATCAACGTCCACCCACGGTTGGCTCTTAGTGAAGCGGACGTTGATCGGGAAGAATTCGTCCTCGCTACCCGCCTGCGCCTCAAACTCGAAAGAGCCGGATGGGTTGCTGTCATCCACATCGCCAATGGTCCAATCGACGCTATCACCGCTGACTTCGTAGGTGGCGTCGAATGACGAGACGGAAGGCTCAGAGGTCGCATAGGGGATGGTGACAACGACGTCCCTGAGCGGATCGGAACCAGTGAGCTCGTATTCAACCGTAATACTGTATGTGTTTGCGCTGGACTCGGATGTCCAGACGGTGAAACGGATCGGCGGGTCTTGGACATCATCTGGCTTAGCGGCGAGGCGCCAGCGCACAACCTGAATAGAGTTGTTGGCGGGGAAGCCCTTGCTTGTGTCGGTGAGCTGAACGATGCTGTTGTTCTTGAAAGCAGCCTTGTCGACCTTAGGGTGAGCGTTGAGCTGGGCACCTTTGGTATCGCCCATCGCGAGGTTGAGCTTGACTTGTGTCAGGCTCGAGTCTGAGATGCGCAATTGGAGGTCGCCCTTGATCTCAAACGATTCGACGGCACCTTCACGGCTGAGCTTGGCGGAGATGGCTTCGGCGATGATCACACTGATACCGTCGCCGCTCGTTGAGGTTCGAGCTGCAACTGTGGGCTGGACCGGGGCCGCTTGTTGTGCGGGGACGCCGGCCAAAGGAACATTTGCTTCGGCATCGGGGCCCAAGTCGCCTCGTACTTGATCGAACATGCTGCCAGTCTTGTTCTTCTTGCCTAACTGCATACCCTTTCCTCTTGTTGCCAATGGCTTGCTGAACTTCTCGTTCTTCGCGGCGTTGTAGGAGTCGTAGGTATCCGGCATGGAGGGTGCGGCAGGTGGAGGTGTGTACGTGGGATATGAAGTCTGGCGAGGCATCGCGTTACCACCACCCATGCGAGCAGCACGGCTCATCTCCTTGCGCTGCATCTCGAGCTGCTTGGCCTTGCGCTTGCGTTCCTCTGTGGCTTCAAGCTCCTTGTTGCGCGCAATGATCTCCTGAATGCGCTCCTCGTGCGATTCCATGTCCAGAAATGTCTTGATCTGGCTGAGCGTAAGATTTTCCCTGTATCCCTGCGTAACAACCTCGTCAAAAGCAGACAGCAGCTCGAAAGCGCACCGCGTGATCTCTCGCTCGTCCAGACTCTTGCATATGGAACCGACCACCTGCGCAAACAGGTGCAATGTGGAAATGTCCTGAAGAATGTTCGACTGTCGATTGGTGATTAGGACCATGTAAAGTTCGTCCAGAGGCTGGTACACAAAGCGGACATTGTCCTGCTCGACGGTGGTGTGTTGCGAGGCGGTGTCAGCGAGTTTGGGAAAGGATGCCAGGAGAGCTTCGACTCTAGATCGCTGCATTTGGCGGAACTGCCTCGCGAGAATCGGCTTCCCTGAGCGGGTGGTAATCGCCGCTGAGAGCACAACCTGTATCTTTGGGTGAGCATTGGATTGCGGTAGGCAAGAAACGCGTCTGTTCCTCTTACCATCTTGGGCAAGTTCTTAGATCAGGTCGTGATCTGTAGGAGGACTCTGAATCTGCTGCGATGGCTTTGTAGATTGTTGTGTTGCTCTCCCCTTAGCAGTTACCCCTCGAGCGTTGCTGTCACTACCATCTCCTGCGTTCAACAGCCAGTTGTCGCAAGCCCGAATGAATGCCTGAGGCGCGTTGCGCGTACGCCAAGGAAGGGTTCACGGCTCCTCCCGTCAGCAGCTGCTTGACCTTTCCGCTTTCAGATCGGCTTCACGTCAATAATTCCTCTTACCACCACACGCGCGACGCGCCTTTGACCCCACGACAACCCGCACAAGTCTCCCATCCCCGCTTCTTGCCTCACGACTCATCCTCTGTGATATACTCAAGCTCGCAAAACTACAGCACCAGGGCCCTAGCGCCCCAAAGCCAACAGGGATGGCCACTGCTGCCAGCTTCCCTTCGCTCCACGCGCCCGTTGCGGAAGATAACATGGAGATGTCTTCACCCGCCAACCCTGCATACAATGATGATGACGATATCGACATCGATTTTGATGATCACCCAGGTGGCGTCGAGCTCACTGAAGACGAACGCATGATTGAGGACAATGAGCAGCCCCGCCCAGGGACCGCAACTGATGACATGATGGAAGACGATGCCTCTCCTCCGCAGCATGAGATTCGCGTGCCAGAGCAAGAGATGCAAGATGATTTTGATGCTGCTGCCTACGAGCAGGCCGATCCTGATGACGAGTTGATCGACTACGGTGACGACGAGTACCAAGATTTGACCGAATCCCACGATCATGCAGGTTTTGAGGCAGCGGCGCCCGAGATCATTGTTAAGGATCGAGGGTCTGCAGATCTTGATTTTGAAGGAGCGGATGAAGAGGTCGTCCGTGAACCTGAGCCTCCGGGACCTGTACCAGACACCGTTTCGGCTGAAGAGTACGTCGTTGAGCAGGTCCCCTTTACGGAAGACGCTGGTCCAACAGCCCCTTCCGCAAAATCTGATATGGGGCATATCACAGCTGCTGAAGACGTTGGCTCTGTCAAGCAGTCTTCTGCAATCGACACTGGGCGAGATGATGCGGAGCCTGCCGAGGACGAAAGCACTCAGACAGAAGTTGAGCTGGTCCCGGCAGGTGACCAGCCTGGAGCAACTGCCACCAGCACGGTTGACGAGCAACAGGAGAGCGATGTTGCCGTCACTGCTGCCGAAGAGCTGTTCCCAGAGCTTCCGCAGGAATCTCCAGAGCAAACCACCAGTGTTTCCGTGCCTGCTCGTCTTGACACATCCCTTGATGTAGGCGCTGATGCGCCAGGCACGCCTACCGATACTGGCCTCCACCCGATGATGGTGCAGTATGGAGATTGGGATTGGCCCCTCTTCAAGTCCAGGAAGCAACCGGAGGGTCTTCTGAAAGACGATAACTTGGCCAGTGTTGCTTTGGCCGATCTCCTTAACAGTTGTAGGTACCGACTCGCCTTGAAAGTAGGTGAAGACATTCCGGAGACGCAGGAGTTTGTGCTCCGATTTGACAGCATGGGCTTGTCGATCATCGAGGTACGTATATATCCTCGCAAGCCAAGACCTTACGACGGGTATACTGACTATCTTCACAGAACTCGCCGTCGGCTTTCAACACTAGTCTCGATGAGATTCTTGAGGTCTACAAGCAACTGCATGTCAATGATGGAGCACAAACCATACCACCATTCTGGCTGCACCTCTCCCTGCAACCTAAGTTCTCCAGCTACCTTGCTATGCTAAAGCAAGCGGCTGCTGGTGGCCAAGGTATCTCTAGTTTTATTGATGTTCCAGCCGACGAGGAGCCGGAGAATTTTGAAGAGTATTACCAAGATGGAGATGATGATCCAACATTATACGGAGACACCACTACAGCAGAGGAACAACCTGAGGAACAGCACGAAGGACAAGATGACGTTGCCGAACCTAATCTCACTGAGGCTGACTACCACGAATACGACACATCTTACGAAAACACCGAAGGTGGCCATGGCGCTCAGGATGATTACGACCACTACGAAGAGACCGATCAAGCGGGCTACGATGCTTCTGCGGAAGCTGATCACCCCAGCGCTGCCATCGACAACACGGACGATGCCAACAATGCGCATTCGCTGCAGTATGCCCAAAAGGAGACAGGTCCGTCGCAGGGTGCAACAGACACCAGCTTTGACGGAGAAACTGACCAGACTTCAACGGCTACTGAATTCGCCGCTGGGCGCGGGGTCGCTGGTGTTGGTGAGGATCATGAAGACGAGTCAAAGGAGGCCTCTGCGGCAAGCTCGACGACGCTTCATGCAGATACGGTGAATGGTACCGCCGGTGAGTACAAAGACGAAGACCTTATCGACTGGGACGATTCCACTCTGACCAGTCAAGTCTCAGAGCTTGGCACAGATGATGACGACGACGAGTTTTCTACTTTCCTCACTGCGCCTGACAGTGAAGCGATCGATGCTGGACACCCTAGTGTCGAAGACGGCAACGGCATGATGCCCACCACGGATGCCGATTTTCAGAAAGACGCAGACGCAACGGCTGGCGAAACCTCTAAGCAGCAGAACGTCAAAGCCTTGCAGGGCTCCGCTGCCAGCTTAAACGCTGAGCTCCATGTTAATGGCGGCAACGTCAACCAACCGCTCCACAAGGCAGTCGGTACAGAGCTGGCGGATGACCTCCTGGTTTCCGAAAAGGACAAGTCCCATGACCTGCTCCAGGCGAACCCTGCAGGCTCTCCTGGCCCCGAAATTGGTGTCGAGGAGGACACGGTTGAGCGCAAAGAGCAATATGATCCCCACGCCAATACCACTTCACGTATAGGTGCCTCTCGCTCGTCTGAGGCTGAGAACGAGGCTCAGACCGCTGAGGGGCTTCCTGCCAATGACGAGGACTATATCGACTTCGGCAATGAGGACGATATCGACTTCGACGATGACACTTATGAGCAGCACGAAGCGAGGAAGGTGTCGCAAGCTGAAATTGCCGTCCCGAAGTCACCAAACGGCAAACGCACATTCGCTGAGTCTGACGAGCTCGATGCCTCTGAGGAGCCTGAGCTGAAGAAAGTTCGATCCTCTTAGGATCGTCTTTGTCACTCCTCATATCGACGATGAGCTTCGTCCTCGCAGGCCGACGTCCTTCAATCAATCACCGACGCTCCGAAGTCGCCAGACACTCAACCCAACAGTTATTGGCGAAACCCTTCATGAGCAAACGTTTAATTTTTACTGACACACTCGCTGGCTAACGAAGACAACAGACAATCACAGGCTCACGAGAGCAAGGACACTGAAGGTAAGTCAGCGCCCAAAGTCACCCTGAAGCGCATGCTGGTTTTATGCCGAGCGTGGGGATGGTGTTTAGAAAGTCGTTGGCCCTGCATATGCGTTGAGTTTTCTGAGGGATTGTTGGGGAGTTTCAGAGCGTTCTGCGAATATACCCAATTCTTGCGCCAGGCTTTTAGGTGTTTGGCATGAGAGTGTGCCGGCCAGAACTCAAGCTCGCATTTCTGCTATGCTTGAGTTGCTTTAGGCAGTTCCTTTATACTTTCAATCGACTTTCGTATTCACTGAAGTGTTGACTCCATGATGACAACAGGCATTTATGCTTCTTTGATGCAAGCCTCGTTACATGATTCGAGGCCACGCTTTTGATCACCCGGCACAACGCCCTTTTCCAACACTTCCATTATCGCCCTTGCCTCCTGGGCAAATTGCTTATTCTTTCCACACATTTTCTTATCCTGAGACTCTATCACGCATTCGAATCTTCTCTTCCAATAGCTCCATCTCGCCCTAGAGAACTTGGCGTTCGAAAAATCTTCATCGCCATACCAGAGACTTCCCTTGCTGTCCACATTGATGCCAACATGCACTTCCGCGGCCGGCTCTCCATCGCAACACCTCCGCCACATCTCTCGTCCTGCTACCTTCAGCCACACGAGCGCTACTCGAAAGTCAACTCTGACACCTTGCTCGTCGACCACCGCTTCGGCCCAGTGCTGAGGCTCTGCCGCATCCCGCATCGCCCACATGCCGTACAACCACATGTCTCTTATTCCTGCCAGGGTCATGCGTGCCACAAAGGCATTGACGTTGCACCATGCTTCAACCTCCGGCTCTGTACAATCGGCGCCACATCCGGGTGCATCATTCCAGGTTTCGCGAGCGCTGGGCCCAATCAATTTGAGTACGCTCCAGAGCTTACGGTCTTTGTGAACCCAGTCATTTGCTAGATGTGGGGAGAGGGTTTCTAGCGAGCTGGGATCCGGACGTGCTTTGAACGTTCGCAATAGCTCGAGCAGCTTGTCCTGATCGCCGTTCCCTCCATCATCCCACGGAGATTGCTTCGCAGCATGCAGTACGCCGTACCATAGATCCCAGAGACCGCATTCTGTGCTTCTATTAGAGGTATCCTCTCTTCCAGGGCGGGTATGTAATGCTTTTGCGAATGCCTTCTCTATGGGCATCGCGAGTTGTTCGACTGCTTCGTGGACAGTGAGGTCGCCACAAAGGTATACATTGAGAGTGGTCTGAGTTGGCCAGCCATATAAGCCTGGCCTGAACCACCCTCGGGCAACGGCAATCTTGTCTATTTGCTCGCTGAAACGTTCGCAGCCGGCAATGATGGCTTTGACTTCATCGTCGCCACGATGGACATTCATTTTGGCTCTGCTGTGTTGGGTGCAGGGGACAACAGCCCGAACTTTTTGGTTTTCTCAGATGTTGTTTGATAAGTTGGGCTTCTTTTTGCTACATCTCCAAGTAGTGAGAGATCTCGGGACAAGTATCTAACAGAATACTGGTGCCTGGTGGCATGTCCCCTACGGTGTTCTCCAAGCGGACGCCGCTCCGGCTGAGTGGAGCGGGAGCAATTCCTGGCATCACAAGGACAGGCGCCATTTCACTCACTGATTCCCGCACAAACGATAGACGCAATACCTGGGTTTATTTCTGACTAAATTCGAAAAAGGACCATTTTCTGCGAGTCACGCTGTTTCGTGATAGCTGGAGAATTCTCCGCCACAAAATATCGAAGACAAGTGCATCATCGTTGACGAAAAGCAGCATTCTCTTCGACGATAAACCTAGGCGATTAATTTCAAGATGTTCCTCTGTCGGATGAATCTTTCATTAATGTGGGATGCCTATTGCAATTTGGTGGCACGACACATGCTCTACCTGGTGTTCATGGGATAGAACGATACCATTTGTATAGAACATGCGGATCCCAAATGTGACTGGATTTACCGGACCGAAAGTGATGATGTGGAAGCTTTGCCACTGCCCTTCAATGGTGAGTGAAGTCGTTTGCGGCTGCAGGCATCTACCAGCTCGGTCTCAGCTGAATTGTGTTCACTCTTCAAGTGGCTTCACTTTCACATGCCACTTGAAGACATGCGCGCTTCAGCAAAACCACGTTTTGCTTCAAAGCAACACAAGTTGTCACTAACGGGTTACGGTGCGCTCAAAAACACTGCGAACCTCTTCAACTACATATTGCAGCTTCGCATCTTCACACCAACCAAAGCTTATCAGCAAACCATGTCCACTCCACGTGTGCAACTCAAGTGGCTCATTGACAGCAATGCATCAGACTACCCACCTAACTTCTCTCTCCGCCGCGAACTGTCAATGATCTACCCAATCAGCAAAGAGCATCTGAAAGAAGGTCTGGACTACGCGGTGGAGCTGCTGTACTTCTCTTTGCGTGAATCCTGGATGCATTGGGGTCTCCGTCTGCAGCGCGCTAAAATCACTGGGGTCCCTGGATCACTCCTAGAGTGCTGGGTTGAGCAGCTGAAACGTGAGGAGAGGCGCAGTGACTTGTGGCATGAGGCCAAAGAGGCTCGTGGGGGAAGGACCGCGCAAATCGAAGAGAAGATCATTGCTTTGGTCTCTGAAAGATGGAGAATGGAGGCAACAGAGGCCTAGGGACTTTCGACGGTCGGCTTGTGTGTAGGGATAAACCGAGGCGGTTGGGGGATCATCCGCGTCCGGGCCAAAAGAGCTTTTACTGATCGCTATCTTCGATCAAATGAACGAGATAAGTCAGGGTAGATGCTGTATAATTGAGGAATGAAGGACGAACAAACATTCATGTGGCACTTGCATGTGACCTTGATGATAGTCAGGTGTATCATGTGAACAGGAAAGCTTTGGCGGTGCCCGGATGCTTTCAAGAAAGCACCCAGCTGATCTTGCTAACGTCGAGATGCAAGCATTCAAATCAGTTGGATCGCTTTGATATACAGAAGTGAATTGTAGTAGCTTCTTGCTGGCAATGACCCCGACTATCGGCCTCAATGGATTCCCAGTGTTAGGGCTCGTAGGGTTAGGGTTAGGGTTAGAGGATCAGGTGAAGGGTTTGTGACGGTAGCTGGAAGGCTAGCCTATGGCATTCGGATCGTTCGAGTCTATGCCCGGATATATAGTACCGTTCTAACTTCAGTCTTTCCTAGCTTTGTAACTTGCGTCTGGCGACATGCAACTTTTGGCTTGCTTGAGAACATCACACGCCAAAGGTGGTGACGCAACGTCAGACGCTGTTTGTAGACACCACAAATCGTTCCATTGACTCACCAGGATACATTATAAGATGGGTGGAGGGGGCACATGGAACAAGGGGCACTGCATCTCGTAACCATACAACTCACTACACGGACAAGCAATGCAGTCACACTATGCCTCTCGTTCTTTGCCTGAGCCGCGCATGATACCAACCGGACTGACACCCCTTCAGCAGCTACAGAGAGCGGTTACAGCAAATGGACCGGATGGTAGTACTAGTCAATCGTGGACCTTCGCCAAGGACGCCGCCCACATAGGCGTTATATCGGATGAAGATATGGACAACGAAATATTCCGCACGAATGGGGCGCTCGATCTCTACACTCAAGCCTTGACAGAGAGTTTGTCTAAGGTGGCCCGATGCTGCACTTGTACAGCTGGAGACAAGGCTACCTGGTTGCTACGGGAGCTAGGACATCTGATTGCAAAGCTCCCAGAAACATCTACGTCGTTGAAAGAGCAGAAAGGCCGCGGAAAATGTGCGGAGATCGAACAGACGGTGCGAGCAAGATGGGACGTGAAGAGTATGACTCGGAATACTCTTCGCTTGGCGATACTGGAACCGGACATTGAGATAGTTGGATCTGATTCCCATGCGGCATGATTCGGCATTAGTTCAATGCTGACACTATGTAGTGACCTATATGAAAGTCTAGATTCTTCTCGCAATCCAGAAAGAAGGCCGGTAATAGTTGGTAAGCATACTTCGGTCATCTAAGATGTATCCCGCAGTAGTGCCGCTCCTTTCTTCATGCCTCAGGATTTCGAAACCGAAACGCTGAACAAGAGCAACCATCTCATTGTTTGAGAGTTCGAATGAGCCAGGGTCACCAATGCCATGATTTGAGGCACCCGAATCGATCGAATGAGCTGTCTCAGCTACGCTGTTACTGCTATGCTTTGCTGCCTGTTTCTCTGCTGGCGTAGCCGATGATTCAAAGTGCCACAACAGTGGGCCTCCGTTCACCCAAATGCCTCCCGGTCTCAGGCAATGCTTGATCGTCTCAATGTAATTGATGACGTTGGGTGCAGTGTCAACAAAGAAACAGGTCGCCACGGCGCTGAAAATTTCCAGGTATTCGGCCTGCCTATAGAGAACGCAGAAGTCGCCGGCCGACATCGACATGCGTTCACTGTAGTGCAGCTCCGACGCAGACGACGTTGACTCCAGAAACTCTGCCAGGTTTATATCGGGAACTCCTACCGCGCGGAGCTGGTTTTCTCTCCTTAGATGGTTTGAGAAATTAAGTGCCCATGGGTACAAGGTGTGTTGTCCAGCTTTCCCAGTACAGTTGAGAATGTAGTAGGAAGCAATCAACTGGTGGTAGCTAATCTCATTACCTTCCACGGTATATCCTTCAGCGACAAGGTCATATACGAGTCTACCAAGCCCTGCCCCGGGGACTAGAATGCGGCTTGCCGAACGATCTTTGCTCGGTGTGGTGCTGAAAGTGTCAGGGAGGAAGTCTTGGAGGAGTGCCTTGATCGGGTCGAAGACTTTGCTCAGCTCTTGACGACCTTCGTCAGACCAATCACGATACAGTTGCCGGATGGTTGATCGAGCTTTGTCCATGTCGCGAGGCGTCGCAGTGCCTTGCCATGACTTGTCGTGGGGGTTAATCCCGTACATAGCTAGGCCGGCGTGCAGGATCGCCTCGGCTATTTCTGCGTTGGAATCGATAGCATCATCCACATCCCGAAACGTCTGTGGCAGCGAGAATGGAGGTTCGGAGAGGATGTCTATATGAGCTGCTGGGAGGCTGTAGAATGCTTGGCGGCGGACATGGGTAATGTTGTAGTGGGCGGCTTGCCGATATTGCCTAAGATGATGGGGATGTGAGAATTATGCCGACGAGAAAATGAGATGTCTCAGCTTAGAGGTGTGTTTGTACCACGCCAGGTTATAGTCGTGGTTGCTCGCAGTATTGGTTGCAAGTCCATCGCAAACTAGGAGTCACGAGAAACGAACAGATAAGAGACAAAGGCCTACCTGAATGAGTCGAGAGCGGCGTACAGCACCCTTCTCTCCTCTGGATCTGATAGAGGATCGATCTCTTCGTGCTGAGCAGCCATTTGCCCTACGTCGCCGAGCAAGATCTTTCTATCGATTGATGTTCAGAGTGCGAGTCCGCGCGCCTGGTGATTCCAGTGGTGAAGCCGCGCTTCCCCGCCAAGACCGCCCACCTTCATGACCTCACATCTAAACATGACCAGGACTGAAGCAATACCTTGAACGCAACCACTCAGACACATTTTCTGGCGTTCTCAATCAATCTTCGCAAATCATGGCGACCTCAGTATCATTACAGCCGGCTGTGAACGGCACACACCCACCCGCTCCTAAACCACTTCAGCTTGCTTTCACCCTCCCGTCGAACCCTCATACCAAACTCCATCTCCAACTTACGTTGCATTCGACGACCCTACTCCTGTTCTTAACAACCACGGCTCCAGACACAGCTTCTCAAGCCACACCTCTCGGTTCCTTCGTCTATGCTTTGCCTGATCGGTACAACCCAACGCAGCCGCTTAGCACACCGCTTTACACCATTCCACAAACGTTGGATTTTACCACGCGCATGGCGAAGTTGTTAGCAAGAAAGACTAGTCGTGCATGCTATGTTGGCAGTAGCGTGGATTTGAGCGGTAGTGTTCAAGGTGGGATAGTGGAGGAGGAGATGGAGGCGTTCGGCGCTGTGGTGAAGGTCGTCATGGCGGAGGTCGAAAAGGCAAAAGCAATGGGATGAGGACATCGCGGACGGATGAGAATTCCATCAAGTATGCGAGTCTAGGAGCCTCACGGTGGCCATCAACCGGTGCAAACTCAGCTGCCATGATGTGCTACACAAGTCCTCCCGCCGGCACCTGCTGAAGGCCAGCCGAATCCAACATGAGCCTCTCAACAAATCTTTGGCTACTGGGCTGGCATCATGCTCAGACAGCCCCGAGCCTCCTAGCATTGAGGCGAGAGTGCATAAAGGGTCTTTAGAGGTCTACCCGATTCAGCAGAGACTGGCCCGAGACTTACGCACCGGGTGGCATTCACTTGAACTACCGTGATTGGAAAGGATCGAATCTCCAACACGCCTGGGAGATCGCAGACACAACCTCCCAGATGCCTTTCTCGGATACGAACATGTTTATCAAACGATCGCCAGTAGAGCATGATCCTTGGCTCCCACGCTCTATGATTTACAGTGCCAAAAATATCAGAACCACCTTGCAGACTCTCCACATGGATCCTCGCAATTCCAACACGCTGGAACCGCCCCTTCTGTGACAATTTGCAGGGACTAGTACGCCAAGCCTGGTTCCTTTCTCATCCGCTATCACAACTTCACTTCCGATGTGGTCTAGTGGCTAGGATTTGTCGCTCTCAATCTTCGATTCGCTCGGGGACCAGTGCCGACAAGGCCGGGGTTCAATTCCCCGCGTCGGAATCAACTTTTGCTTTTGGTTGTTGCATTTCACTCGAAGTGCTCCACCGGCTCGGCGCTTTGACGGTCAAATTTGCAGCGAGGCCGAAGGCTGGAGCGATGATAGCAAGTCAAGAATCGAGACATGGAGGCGAATTGAGGAAGGGGGAAGCACGGCAGCAATTCAAGCGGAAACACACTTCATCACGAGAGATCATGTGGATTGGCCAAGTTCAAAGACACTGCGAGAGCCATTCGTTGTTGAGGACAACCCGGGCGAGGCTTACGATTCAAGGAATGACATCCAAGTCAGACATGAAACTGCTACATCTTGGACAATAACGTGTGAACAAGGCACGCACAGAGAGTGCGATTCGTGCATTGGATATGTACAAACACAGTTCGTGGGGAGAAGGTAACAGTGGAGCATTGTATATCTGGAAAAGAGTTGCCAATGCTTGTGTGCATGTACTGCAGGTATTACTAGGTGAGGGACAGCATCTGGCAGACTTGTAGAAGCGTTAGGTATAGTAGTGTGCTCAGAAGGGAGAAGCACAGGATGAATCCTGTCGTGCCTGTACATCATGTGTGCCGATCGGGCATGCTGTGCTCCGCCGATCGACCGTTCAGCCTCGTAAGGCTGTGGGGTGGACAGCATCATCTTTCGATTGCTTTGCCTTGTTTTGCATTCATTGTTGATCTGTGCTTTGGGTGAAATTCGTCCGGAAGCTGGTCAGCGTCTCGCGCACAAGCCAAACAAACGTCATGTGGATCTGATGCCAGGAACCAAAGCAAGTCGCTCGGTACCGACGGCATCCCCAGCCTTGGAAGGCTAGCCCTACGATTGCAACTTGACGCCATACGTGCAGCGAGAAGATGTTCAGGCGTGGCTGTTATTGGATGAGGGTTGTGGCAGGATCGCTAGGCACCACTAAAGCCGTTGCAGTCGATAGCTGTACCCGGTATCGTGAGACTAAGCGCCGTGCTCTAGCCCAGGCACCATGACGTTGCATTGCAAGCATTTGGATCGAGAGGGACAGTTCGATGACCTTATATAGCTCCTTGACACTGTCTACTCAAGTCGTTGATCTCCATTAATCATAAGCCACAATAACCTTCCGCCTTACAACTCAACAACCAACTTTCACAATGTCTGGACTCATGGACAAGGCCAAGGACGCCCTCAAGGGCAACGACAAGGCCGAGAAGTTCGCCGACAAGCAGGTCAACACTCGTACGTTTCCTCATCCACCACATCATCAGATTTTTAATAGCTGACACACCTCAAAAGAGGTTGACAATGCCACCGACAGGGCCGGCCTGGGCGACAAATACGACAAGAAGATCTCCGACGGCATCAACAACCAGACCCACGAGCAGGTTTTCAAGAAATAGACTCAAAGCGAAGAAAGAATCGAGATACCCTTGCTGTCATACGATGTAATGAGAGTACCTAATTGAGATTATCACGATCGACCACATTGTGCCAAAGCTCTACCGGCGTTCACCTGCACGGCCTGTTATTGCCAGAGCTTTTGTTGAAGTGCCAACCTCGTAGGTGTCGTTCCTACGTATACAATGTCTCTGATTGTGGACGTGCCATGTGCTCGAGTCAATTAAAGCTGATGCAAATGATGTATATCCTACAATAACTAGCCCCCGGAGCCTCGAATGCACACTTACTCTTGGGACCTACACCGCCCTTCCACGCTTTTGAGCCGTGAAGCAAAGCACAGCCGCAGCGACACATGCAAGAAACCCCAGGAACAAAAATGCAGCGTCCGCCTCGACTGTCCGACATCGCCCAGCCACCTCCTCCCACCCGTCCATCGAGCAGATCGTGTTGCCTCTAATCTCGACGCAGCCGCCGTTGACGAGCTCATTGTCGAACGAATTGTGATACTCGTCGCTAGTCCCACAGTCGATGCCTGAGAGTTTGACAGCGAACGCCTAGAAAGATTGTCAGCCTGATTGCATCTGGACTGTTCGTGGAGGTTGCGCTTACGATGCCGCCAGCGAGCATGAGAACGGAAGTCAAGCCATCAAGTCCGGCCATGATAAGGTTTGGTATCGAGTCTATGCGCGCGGCAACGAGCCCAATGATAGCGACGAGGACGCCGAAGGCGCCAACGAAAGCCGCAAATGCTGTCGTTGCGGGAACGGAGCCGGCACCCTGCCACTTCGCAGCGGTGATAGACAGGCCGAGGACTATGACGGCCATGATGAGCTGGAGGCCCCTCGTGAGGTAGGTGGCGAGCATGTTGGCTGATAGTGCGAGCAGCCTGGAGGATTGTTGAACTGGGAATTGGGAGAATCAGAGACAAACGAAAGGGCAGCGTAAGAGCAGAGTACAATTAGAAGGCAACCAATGTTTCTTCCCGCCGGCACCATGCGAGTTACTGCAGCTCAAGCTGCCTGCGATTGCCTCTTCAGACGGCGAAATGCATCAGCACGGTGCACGGATCGCTCGACCGTCCCATGTCAACTTGTTGGCGATCCTACCACAGCTTCTGAGAATGGCTCTCACGAGGTGGGATCGTACATGATACAGGTCATGTTACAGACTGGCCGCCAAGATATGAGACGGGCTGCTGCAGGTGTTGTGTGTTGTGCAGCTGGGCTGTGCAGCTGTATGTCCAAATGTCAATAGGCAAGAAGACTCCGGTTGGATCCTGGCTACGCAGTGGATTTGACAAACACCTACTGATAATCGCGACTTGCAAACCGTGGTTGATCATTGTGTCTTTCAAAATACTCGGAGGAACTTGAAACATCCACGGAGTTGAGAGTTGGAAAAGGTCGAGCACAGCGGCAAGGAACAGAGATCGTAGTGTTGAAGACCTAATTAAGGGCTGTCAGGAAGCGACCTGACCGGTCTGTTGAGATCCTATCATCGAGTGTAGCGCATGGCGAAGGAATTGGACCGCATGCTAGGAGGCGTCGTGCGACGGATGTGTTTCGAACGGATGGGTGGGGCGGGGCGTGGACTTGAAGCTTTGACTGTCAATGAGTCGCGGGCTGTGACTTTGACCGTGATGGTAAGGCAAACATGTGCTATTGACTTGACATCTGGTGAGTGAATTACGAACAGACTTTTGACATGCAAGTGCTGTGTGTTTCTGAAAACGAATTAAAACTTCGTGATTCTTGTTGATGCAACGCGTCAAAAGGTCTGACTTTTGGCATCTTCTTCGTATGTACACCCTCATTCCGTCGTACTTGTTGAGGAACCCAACCCGCAAAGCAATCCTTGGAAACCAGACTGCCCTTCTCGAGTATGCTTGAGCGGCGATGCCCGTATGTACACCCGTCGGTGCCAAGCACTCGTTTCCGTACCGTTCCGAATCCCAATTTCTCCGCCCATGAAACCCATATCTCGAAGCGCCCTAGCAAACAAGACCTCATAAGCTCAACTGATCCGTACTAATCCGATCCGCGCTCCTGTCTCTCCGCACCATGCTCAGCTTGTAATATTTCTCCTCCCCGCTCGCCGTCTTGCCGCCGATGAACCACTTCTCCCCGCCTCCGCGTACGTCCCTGAACCCGCCTGAGTCACAGCTGCTATCGCTGCCTCTGCGCGCTCTTCTTGACTCCTGCACCGTAGGGTATGAGGGTTGTGGCTTGTTCGGCGGCCCGTACACGGGTAAGCCGCTTCCTGGCGGCGAGCGAGGGAGATGTGTTTGGGGTGTTACGTTGTGCTGTAGTGCAGGGTGCATGTGCTTGTCCTGGTGTGTCGGCGCTGCGGTTGTCGTGCTGTTGTACTCACGCCCTTTTGTTTGTATGGGTCGAGGATTTGAGACGGCATTTTCGGATGCGCTGGAGCTTGAAGGCTGTGACTTGGTGGGCTGCGAAGTCCAAACGGTCTGTGTGGGCGACGTCGAGGCTGCCGCGGCAGAGGTTGTCGATATTGAGGCGACTGACTTGGGGAGTGGCTGGGTATGTGAGCGGAAGGCGGCTAGGAAGTTGCTGAGGAACGGCCGTTGGGTAGGCATTGTGGATGTGTTTGCCGGTCGAGCTGATGCCTTAGGGAGCTGCGGCACGGACTGGGCTCGGTTCGCCCTTCCAATAGACCTGAACTAGGCTTGCGTGCCTCGATATGAGGTGAATTGTCTGCGAGTTGTTTCACCCGGCGTGTTTGGTAACGTTGTGAGCAGAGTCGAAGGTGTCGCTTATTTGTTGTCTGTGAGAAGTGCTTCAGGATGCTCAAAGGCTCTTTGAGTGTGAAGCAAATGGATCCTTGGAGAGGGTGTGAGATCAGAGAGTGTATGCAGTGGTGAAGTGAAAACCCAGGTCGCCAATTAGGTTGTCGTCAATACTGAACTGTAAACCGACGGCCCGGTTTCTGCCGGTGTATCCCCGCGTTTCCCCACGATGGATCCTTTGATGCGCAACCGGTGACTTCACAGGGCATGTGTCATTCACGTTCGCTTTCAATGTTTCCGAGGCCCGCACTTGTTCTATGTTCCATGCTACAGCTCTACTCTTAGGGGTAGAAAGTCAAGCACGATGATCAATGTATGTCAAGGAAGATCGTCACATCTGCAAGTCGCGCCGCCACTTCTCGGTAAGGCGTCGATTAGCACTTGCTTTTGCTCGATCCCCGCACTCCTGCGGCCATATCGCGGCGAATTACCAAGCGATCATGTGCGCAAGGTGGACATCAGCTGATGGCGTGAGGACATAACAATACAATACAACGATGAGAGCGGGTGACGATAAGTTGACAACGATGCGCTAGGCATTCGTCAGTATTACAATGACTTTCCTGAGATCGAAGTGAGAAAATGGATGATGTGCGTTTGGAGAGTCGACCCAGGACCGGTGCATTTCTATACAATGATGGGGGGATTAAGGGTACTGCGTGAAAGAATACCGTATTCGGATGAGATTGTTTAATGCTCGGATTGCAATAAATTCTTGCTGTTCTGTCAACTTGAATGGCTCACCAAGAGTTCAGTAACCTACCGATTTGTGGAAGATCGTTCTGTGTCACTGGAAACTTTTCTCAGTGACCGTACCACTTATCCTGTTGCTTTCTGCGGGCGCGCTTCTTGCCTGGAGGATGAGCAATGAGGCAGCGCCAGATGAAGGCGACCAGAAGAGCCACACCGATGATCGCCCCTACAACGGCGAAAATGGCGATCCACTTCTGAGAATTGGAAGCGCCATCAGTATAGCGACGGACCAGGGCCGACGCAACGGCCGCTGAGGATCCAGTAGAGCCCTTCGCCGCACCGTAGAATCGACTGTTGTGAACGGTGCTAAGATGCATGGCGGCGATGTTAGAGACTTCTTTTGCTTCAGTGTCGACAGTAGTGTTTTCTCAGGTTGCAAAGTATCACCAGAATCTTGCAGTGAGAAGGTGGTGCTGAAAGTACCGTACGAAGTTCTTGGGCCAGGGTGCTATTTAGTCATGTCGGTGGCCATTGTGCGATAGATCGATCGCACGATAAAGAGATCGCTCAACAATGCCTTCATTGTGTGAACGCGGTGAATGGAGAGACAAGCAGAGTCAGACAATTCTTTGTTCAATGGGAAGAGGTCAGAATGCGGAGGTGAAGGTTCTTTCAGGTTTGGACGTGGCGAACGGGCTGGCAGTGGCTCTCGGGGCTGAGCATCTGGCATTGCAGTGCCTAGCAGCAGTCGAGTGGCACATGTGACGTGGCAGCAACACGAGCTTCGTGGATTGCTTTATGCTTCTAGATGGCAATCGGCCGTTGGACAGGACGACCAAAGTGAGCACATCTCCAATGTCTCGAGCCTGAGCGTTAGTCTACCGTTCAGGGCCGACACGGTTGCTAGGGCGCAGCTCAGTGTGTATACCATAGCCTACACTCAAAATAGATCAAACGCCGTGCAAGAGACCCATGGCTCAGATGTGGTAGGCTGTGACAAACAGTCTGGTGGGGGTGGTGTTTAGCAGTCATGTGAGGAATATGGAGCGCAAATGCGCAACGGTTTGAACTGGCCGAGCCTCCTCCCTCCCGCTGCCGAACGCCGGCCGCGGGCTGCAGGGAAGCCCATGCCACGAGCCCTGCCCCACACGCGCCTGATGATGGCCTGGGACCCTTTGTTTTCAATCTACAACACCGCCGCCGCCAGAAGCTGCTGCGCTCAAATCTCGACATCGCAGTGAAGGGTTTGCAACGCGTCTGCCCTCCTCGCCTGGGCGGTCATGTTTGTGCCTGACTCCTGCCGCCACCTCCTTCTCCTGTGACGACTCGACTCCACCGCTCTTCACGGCACTTAACGCGGCGGCTATCGCTAGACCGGCCTTAGCTTTGTTTGTGCAGCTTCACGGAGAGACACAGGTACGCCCACCGAGACCTGTTCGCTGTAGCAACCAACAGTTTCGCACTGCGTTTCTGCACACATGTCTCACTCGCCTCGCGCGCGTGCGAAACCTCATCTCGGCTGACCGTCCCAAGCTCTAGGCTCTCCATAGCACGCCTTCACTAATGGATGATCCTCCGCCCGTTCCACCCAAGGACACGCCCTACAAGCCTGCCATGGATGCAGACCGCACGACTCCAGCACCGCCTAGTAGCTCGAAGCGCAAGCGTGCGGCCTACGACGAGCAGACGTACAGGCAGCTCGAGGAGAACCTCCAGACGCCAGATCCCGACGCCCATTCCCCAAAGCGTAGCCGTCCATCTGCCCAACGAACCAACACCGATGCCTCTGATGACGCGACGCCCGTGCGGCGCAACGTTCGCCGTAAGAAAGGCGTACGCAACCTGTCGAACCTCAACCTGCGCCACGCTGCGGAACGGCAGGCGAAGCTAAATGCTGAGAGTCAGCCGTTGCCTCGAGAGTCAAAGTTTCAGGAAGGAAGCCTAACGGACAAGCCGAGCGACAAGCCACCCAGTGCTTTCACGCGGTTCATTCGCACGGACAGCGGCGATGTCCACCATGTTGATGAGCTCATGGCCGATTACCACAACGGCATGCCAACCCCGCGCGGATCGGTGGAGATTGACATCGAAAGAGAAAAGGCACAAATCCCACAACGCGTCGCAGCTATTTCGTCACAACCTGGCGCCACCAAAGAAAACAATGGCTTCTTCTACCGCTTCGGTCGCCAAATAGCTGCAAGCTTCCACCCTGTCCGTATGTGGAAGGAAGTATTGGAGGAGACAACTGAGGAATTGAGACAGAAGAACTTGGCGGAGCTCGAACGCAAAAAGGTCCTGAAGGAGGAAGCTGAAAGAAGATACGCCCAGATGAAGGCCTCTGGACAATTCGGGCCGCAGGCGGTCTCGCGGACATCGTTCGCGGACAGCAACATCAGCACTCGCGACTCTGGTGTTATTTTCACAAGCGGAGCTCCAAGTTTCGAACACAAGCGAGTTGCTTCGTACGGCTCTCAACTCGCTCCTCCATCTTCCAACGATGTCGACCTTCATTCCGAGAACGAAGCACCCGAGCCGATGCCGAGTGTGATCAAGTCATTCAAGTCTCGTTTGAGCTTCAAACGTCCGTCGCTCCAGAATCTCAAGTTCGACCTCAAGAGGACGAAGTCAGAGTACAACCTCGGTGCCGCTGCAAATGCCCAACGGGATTCGTCCTCGTCTGTTTCGCCGGTCAAGGCGGATTTCCCGGCCCCTGCGTTGAAAAAGTCACAGTCTAGGATCGACATGAGGAAGCAACACAAGCTTTCCAAGCGTGTCAGCGACCTGGAGGTCAAGCTGCAGGTCGCCCGTAGAGAGCTGGACGACGCCCTCTACCAGGCTAGCCCGATGCCAAACCTGGGCAACAAGCACGAACGTTTCACGCCCTACTCTTCGATGAGGCGTCCGAGATTCGTTCCTGGAAAGCTGGAGAGTTTGCCTAGTGAGCGACTACTCGACCCCTCACATCTCACTCACGAGGCACATGCCGATCACCGAGTGACGGATGCTCGCATACAGGATACTGCCGAGCTTGAAGCGAATGAGCCTACAGGTGACGCTGACCTGATGGATGTGAGTGAGGAGAACGAGGAAGAGACTGTTCGGTTGTCACATGCGCGACCTTATCCTCCTAGGGCCTCCTCTCTCTTCAACATGAATAACAAGAACATCGAGCACGTCAACAAAGACACCACGACTGGAGCAATCGACACAGCAGCCGAGCCCGTTCAATACGACGACGACATGGACATGGACGACAGCATCACAGTTGCCAACGAGGCCCACGTCAACTTCAAGCGTGGAGGCTATGATACCCTGGACGCCAAACTCAAGGCTCTTGATGCCAACGTCAAGATGGCAGCCAAGAAGAACAGCAAGCGCAAGAAGCGCAAGTCCGGCGCTGATGTTTCTCTGAGAAACTACCGTCCCGAAGATGACGACGATGAGGAAGAAGACGATATTGAATGGGAGGAGGCGAAAGCGAGAGACAGGCGTCGTAAGTCCGGAGGCTCCAATAAGAGGAAGTCCGCCGGCAAGTCAACCAACGCCGACGATTCTCTTGTGGACTCTCACCATGATCAAGAAACCGCCGAAGCCGAACACGAGGCCAACGATCCCAAGGAAGTCATTGATGAAGCGCCTGCCGAGCCCAGAGTCCGCAAGAGCATGGATTCCCAGAGCCTTGCTCTCGATCCCGTCCCGGAGGAAGACAGCGAAGGATCCGCTTTCGCCAACAGAGACCCTACGAAGAAAGCTGCTCCGAAGCCAACTGTCGAGGAACCCACGGCCAACGACAGTCAGCCCGGCGCTGAAGAAGAGCTCATGACCCGCGCCGCCACGGCCGCCAGAAACCACCGGTCCCACTCTCCACCCGAGAAGGAGCAGACAGCTCCCGCCAAGCCAGTCGACAGCCCGACCGAGAAGGCAGACGAAATCGCCCAGCCAGCCAGCAAGAAGAGCAGCCGCGGCCGCCCGAAGAACAACAAAGGCAAAGTCGACCCCTCCTTCCAGTGGCCCGAGGACGTCTTTTGATCGTCACCTTGCAAGGGCTCGCTGAAACGGGACAGACACCACACACAACCGAACAATAACGACGACACGACTACCACAGATTGCTTTTCCTTTCCTTCTTCTCCTCTTCTCTGAACCTCTATCCTTTTCAATTCGATGAACAAAATGACTTGCCTCCGAGACCCCACCACGTCCCGGACCAGATGCGACTAGCTGATTTTAATGCTTTCCCCTCTTCCTTTCCTCTCAACCAAAAGCTGCGGGCGAAAGAACCATGCTCCCTCCAAGCTTCTCTTCTCTTTTTTCACACTTGTTTTTCTCTCCCCGGCCTGCAGACGGACCGGGAAAACCACACATACGAAGACCACGGCGGACGAGCAATCAATCAACCAGCAAGGCGAAGACCAAAGCGTCCATATTGTATAGCCCGATTGTCTTTTCTGTGGATAGCTCAGTGTAACTCCTTCTCGTATTCAAACTCCTCGGAAGGCTCTCGTGTGCCATTTCCCCCGACTCGTTCTGTCATCCGCCGTCGTGATTTCCTACAACCCGACCTCAAACGAGTAGGCGCACCCGTATGCACGCGGCGCCAGGGACACGCGCGCGCAGAAGAAACAGGAAACGGGCTGGACGAGAACAATGGATGTTTCGCAACGTGGCTTGTGAGTAACACCAAGTCAGGCCGTACGTACGTATACAACGAACAACACCACCCCGTCCGCACCTAATGACAGCGAAAAAAAAAAAAAAAAAAAAGAAGCCAAACGAATCCACGTCCTCGCTGGGTGAACGGGAATTGCACGGCTCCCTCCCTCGCCCGTTCTCCTCCTTCGAGACGGAAGCCAAGGGGTACGGAGGGTGTGAGGGAAGGGAAAAAACGGTGCGAGACGTTTGTTTCGCCCGCTCGCTCGCTGTGGTTGAGTGGGGGTCCCTTGCAGGTAAGGGCTGTGGGAACGAGAGGGAAGGGAAAGACGAGGTTCTATTCTGGTGCGAGGTGCTGCTGCGCATTTCTCGCCTCTTCACCGCGTATTGATTGATAGGGAACAGTATTCCAGAAGAGACAATAAGAACAGGGGAAGGATAACCAATAAATATAAAAGAGAGAGAGAGAGAGAGAGAGAGAGAAAACGCCGCCGTCACCAACATCGCCCATTCTTTCCCTTTCCCCCTCTCCTTCCCATCTTCTCTTGAGCTCGAGTCGTGATAAGAAATATGTGTTTGTAACAATCCCCTCCCTTTCCTTTCCTTTCCCTTTTGTTGCGCCCGGGTCTGTTGTGTCTGTACGGTAGATACAACCACGCCGACCCATCCCGTCACGTCGTTCGTTAATCAATTCAGTCAATCAATCAAAGAAAACCCACTTGTTCTAGTGATGTCCATTCATCCATCCGTCCATCCGTGAGAAGGACCCAAGCCGCCATGACTGATACATGCTTTCTCAGGGTCCGGAGAACGGGAGTTTTCCGAAAATGTGTGTTAAGCAATACTTCGCCAGCCGGAGAGAACGCCGTCGCAGTGGCTCCTCTCTGTATGCGAGGAGCGCGTTTGTACAAAAGAAAGTGAGCTTGGGTTGTCCGCCTGTGTCCAGTGTTGTGTCGTCAGCAGGCTGCCGTGTTGCGTGACGCTGTCGAGGGTTCCGAGGCTGCTTTTGGCGCTGAGAGGTGTGGGAGCAGGGACTGAACAAGGGCTGAGGAGAGGAAGACGGCGGCTAGGGGCGCCTGTAGGAGCCGATTAGTAAGGGTATACTTCTTGGACGACTCGAGAGGGGACTTACCCAGACCCAAGCGGAGGTGTCTACGAGATCCTTGAGCTTGGTTTGTGATCCGTCTTCCTGATCTCTCGGAGTAGTTTTCGTATCGGTCGGATCCGACACTTCGTACGACTCGCCGCGCTTCTGGTTGCTCGTAGTCTCCACCGAAGCCTGCCTCGCGAGGGGTTCCTTCGCAACACAATCCGCGCCGCAATCATCCAGCCTCTCCGGGAACAGATCGCTGTACGCCGGCGGCGGCGGACAAGCATCGATGCTGGGCAACGGCGTTGCTGTGCGTCCAGGGATCAGGGAGCTGATTCGACGTCCAAGGGAACAGTCCTCGGGAATATTGGGCAGCTGCGGCAGCTGCAGCGGTATTTGCGACATGTGCTCCTGCACGCTTGATTGGAAGTGCTGGATTTGCGCCGCGAGAGCGTCGCGCCAGGCGTGCATTGCAGCTGCCGGAGGAGCTTCGGTCGGTTCCTCTGTGATAGATTGCTTCCTTGGCGTCTGAGGCACAGAGTGGAATGCACTGGGCCTGCGCGAGGGAGGCGCAGACGGGAATTGCTGCGAGCTGTTGCCGTCAACTTCCGATTCGTAATACGAGGCGCTGCTGATGTCCCAAGACAGACTCGAGGAAGAAGACGACGATGAAGTATTTCGCCGTGATCGCAACACGTTCCGGGTGCGTGGCGTGTTCAGAAGGATCTGACTGAAGACATCGCGAGCGTCTTCCGAAACCACATCGAGCACGTGGTGTCCTGACAGGCTCCTGATTGCGGGGTCGGCGCCTTTGACCAGTAACAGCTGGAACGTCTTGGAGTGACCCTGCAGTGCAGCGTGCAGCAAAGGGGTGTAGCCGCTCCCATCCCTGATGTCCGGGTTCGCTCCGCGCGCCAGGAGTGCGGCGACAACCCGGTGAAGGCCGTTTGATGCGGCCAGAGTGAGCATGGTCTCGCCCTGTTCCGATTCCATGTCGTACAAGGGTTGCTCCGGGCTTTCGCTCATATCTACAGCATCGAAGATCCGAAGAATTGTGTCGTCCAGCATAGGAGGTCCACTGGAGAGCATGTTGCCGCCATCGAAGCCCATACCGACGCCTGCGCGCGACACATTCTGCGACATGAACTGAGTTGCGCTGTGCTGCGCCATCTGATACCAGCCGTTGGCATTGCCAGTGTGCTGCTGGCTCAAGAAACGCAAGGCCATTTCCATCATGCGTTCGTTGGAGTTCTTGTAGTTGAAAATCGGCCTGCTGGTCTGGGAAGGTGAGTATTGAGGTACGTTGCCAGCCTGCACAATCGTGACATGCACAGCACCAACCCGTCCGGGTGGTGTCACGCAGAGGAGTGATTGGTCTCCGTAGAATGTCAGGCCTGTCGCTGGCTGTTCGCCAAAGTAGACCAAACATCCGGCGGTAAAGTTACGACCGTAGATGGACACCTCGGTACCTCCTGTAGTTGGGCCCTCATTGGGAGTGAGCTTGTGGATCATCGGCAGCATAGTATTGTCGGCATCACTGCCTGATGACCCAGGGACAGAGCCCGAGGTAGGATACACTTGCGATCGGGGTGGCGGTTGTGAAGGCGCCATCTGCTGCCTCGCATACGCAGCGAGATTCGCCCTGCTTCCAGCAACAGGAGACGGGGCCCTACTACCAACTCGTGATCCTGGCAGAGACTGGTAGTAATCGGGAATATTTTGAGGGGCATCCCGGCGCGGAGGACCTTGAGGCGTAGGGTTGAACGCGAAAGGCTGGTTCTCGGCTGGTGTAGGAGGTCCGCTGCTGATGAACTGTGCGGGCCCACTGTTGTTGGGTATCGTCATGTAAGATTGGTCGCCTTGGGCGCTGAAACCTGCACTTGTAGGAGAAAAAGGTGTTCCCATAGACACAGCAGAGGGCATGCTTGGTGCCGGTCCTTGATTCGTGTCCACTCTAGGGGTCATCGTGAGTCCGCTCGGTACCTTTCTGTGGAACGAAGACGACTTTCGCTTTTTGTTCGGTCCCGAACTACCAGCGCTTGTTGGTGACCCAGGCCTCGAAAGACTCGTGGGAGTCATCGTACCAGAAGTAGTCTGCGAAGCGAATCCTTGATTGGGCAATTGGTGGACGTGGCTTTGAGGATTGTATTGGCCATATGCAAGAGCCTGGAGATTGCCAGTAGACCGCGACGAAGCAAAACCTTGCTGCACGTGACCAGACATGTCGACCATGGAGAAAGAGGTAGGAAGGCCATGAGATGCATACACGGGACCACCGCCACCGTACATCAACTGTTCCGGCACATGGGTAGAAAAGCTCGGAGGATGAGTCTTGTGATCGTCTGTTATGAGGATCGAATCCGACATCTCCTGAGCGATTATGTTGCCCGCCTGATCCTTCATGGTGAAAATTACCTGGAACCCCTCCTTCTCACTCTGATGCCTGCAGTAACAAGCAATGCGCATGGCGGCGGTGACGTGCATGGAGCCCTCGGGAGGGACGTAATCATCAGTAAGGCTGTGGTCTTTCTGCGTCTGCTGAGTTGTCTCCCAAGGCTTGAAGGAGAGGAATTCGTTGGAGTTGAAGACGACAACTCTTTCCGTCTCGTAGCGTTCCCAGTGCTGCTGCTCCTCTTCCTTCTTCAGTTTCTTACGGCCAGCACGCTTTCTTTCACGTTGTATACAATTGTTGCAGATTCTGACTTCGCCGCCATTTGCAGGCCGGTCCTCTTCGGGGATATTCTTGAGATCGTTCTTGTCCTCTTCTCCGGCATCCTTTTGCTGCTCTGCACGGCGCTGGATCACGCCATTGTCCTGAGAAGCAGCGGTTTGCAAGGCTTTCTCCTTCAATTCTGGATTTCGCATTGCGCTAGTGCAGACAAGCATGGTGTGCAGCTCCAGTGATTTTGACTTGTCGACCTCTTCTTTGGCCAGCAGCTTGGACTTTGCGATGGTGTGGAGCGGCAGGTGCAAGTACTCGGTTCCGGGAGGCGGCTTCTCCAGCGTCATGACGACGTTGATTTGAGTCTCAACTCGCGACTTGGTAGAGATGGGTGCGATGTGCAACAGTGACCTCCCGCGCGGTGCGCCTGATGGCTTCGACTGTGCCGAGGGCGTGGTGCCATTCATAGCTGGTGAGGGCGTGAAGTGCAATGCACCAGGGGAGGTGAACTGATTCCCGTAGTTGGCGTTCCAAGCAGGGTTTTGTAGATTGAAATTAGGGTCCGCGGTGGCAGTGAAAGTCTCATTGCTCTCCGAGGACGGTGTTGAAAATACGGCATTAGGAGAATTGTTGAACATGGCGGTATTCATCATGGAAGGAGACTGATCACGCGAAGCGCCGCCCAGAGTGAAGCTGGCAGGGTTGATGGTCTGCAGCTGGAATCTGCGTTAGTAGCTGGGTCAGATGGAATTAGCGATATCGGCTTACTGGTGACTCCTGCTTGAATTGAGGCGCGACATTCTGCATGCCAATATTTTGCATCTGGGTATCCAGAGACATTGCAGTGTCGAATGCTGTGGCATTGATAGGGCTGGAGGTGGAGCTTGCGCCGGAGAAGTCGAAGATGCTATTGTCGGCCATGCTCGTCTGGACGGCCATGGCTTGGACGGCGTTGTTGTCGGCCCCGAACAGCTTCATCTTCTGCCCATCGGCACCCATGAGCGAATCCTCCTTTTGGACCGTGGCGGACCTGTCGACTTCGGACAAGGGCGACTCCGACGCGGTCTTCCGCTTCCGCCCGCTCGATGTGTCAGAGGACGAATCCTGGCTGGAGGTCTCGACCGGGGGAAATGCAGAGGGCATCGCCATGGGATGGGACTGGTTCTGGGTCGCACCGGAGGCGAAGGAGTTGAAGTCGGGAGCGGTCTTGGAGGTCTGGCGCATCTGCAGGCCGCCGGGGCTGTCGGCGAAGTCGTTCATGTTGGTGTAGTTGTCGAAGGCGCTGGTGAAGGGCGAGTCGGAGTTCATGGCGTCGTTGAACTGGTCGGCAGTGTACTGGCCGGTGGTGTCGAACTGCGGGTCGTTCCAGTCGATGCCTCCGTCGGCCAGTGGGGTGGTGTGGGAGTCCATGGTCGCGGGCGCAAGAGGAGTGCGCGCAGCTGACGGGCGCGAGAGCGGCGGAGATGGGGGCGCAGAGCTAGCCGACCCGCATACCTCGTCGCCGGCGGCAGTGGTGGGCAGAGGCAGGTGGAGGGCGGAGATCGGGGGCGGCGGGTGGTGGTGGTGGAGCCTGAGGTGGTGGTGAGGTGTGCCTGGGCGGTGCGGTGCAGCGATGCGGCGACGCGAGTAGTGCCGTCCGGCGTGAGGAGGAGTGGCTTGTCGATTCTGGTGTGGAGCCTTCCGAGTCAATTAGCTTTGCGCTAGCGAGCGGAGACACTGGAGGGACGCTCTGGACGCGCAGCTAGCGCGCTCTGTGCAGAAATGGCCGGCGAGGAGGAGGAGGGAATGAACAGGAGTTGGCCGGGAGTGCATAAGGCGGTGGTTATGTATGCGGTGCAGTCGACAGCGCGCGGCGGCGGTGGTGGTGGTATGGGGACGGTGTGTCGGGATATCATGCGTCTGCTGCTGCTGCTGCTCGAGCGGCGGCGAGTCGGCGAATGCGCAATAATCCATGGATGCTCACTCCCAGGCTTGGGACCATCGCATTTTGCGGGGGAGAGGCAGATGCGCGTGCTGTGCTGTCCCGTTCTCGCACCCAGTCTGCCACCTGCCTGAGGTACTTCTTCTACTGCTTTTACTGTACATACCTGAGGCGCACCGCTGCATGGCGTCTACCCAAGGTACGCTATACCCACGTACGTACACACATATCATACATACCTACATACACATACCTACATACACGCATATACACTGCCCTCCAGCCCATACCGTGCACATCTCCTGGCAACGGCGCGCCCTCCAGCAGCCCTGCCTCTCGCCTCGACGCAGCCTCCCGCGCGCTCTCATTTCTCGCCCTCGACCAGCTTACCAGCGCCTGCAAGGCCTCGCCACTCGGCTGCCCACCCGTGAGCTCCTTCGTCTGCGTCTGGCGGCCTCCCCTGCTCCAAGCACCATGCTACCCACCGTCCCAAACCCACCCTGCCTGCTGCCCGCCGGCACCTCTCTCGCCCGCCGCTATGTATGTTCTGCAGCCGCCCTGCACTCCCATCATCCGAGACCGTCGCGCTAGCCGCAACCCGAGACACCTCCCCAGTCTGGCGCCAGCCTGCGCGCATGTATGTTCGCAGAGTTAGTCTGCAGTGTCTAAACACCCAGGCAACGCTAGCGGGCGAGAATACCACCCCCATGCCCTGAAGAGCACGCGCGCGCTGCAGCAGAATGATTGCCATGTAGCCCGATTCCATGCGGCAGACGTTTGGGCTAGCAAGCCGCTAGCAAAACCACCGTCTGTCAGCCTCAGCCGTCCGCTCTCTGTCAAAAAAGCAGGCGTCAGCGCCGCCCACAGCTTCGGCCGCTAAACGCTTCGCATCCGGTCTCCGGAGGCCCACCACGCGGGCGCAGGGCGCGCAGGCCCAGGACAAGCCCTTGCCCTTGCGCCTGGGTCCTGGTCACGTCGGCCGCCGGCGAGGGATCAGGGCAGGGTGGGTTGTGGTGTGTAGACGACTCGAGCCCGCCCGGGTCACAATGCCTATCACTCGATCAAATCTCCGCCTTCGCCATTTATTTGCATATGCAGAATCCGCTTTGCCATGCGCGTCCGCGTGGGACAACACGTGACTGGCACGATCACGGCACGTTGTCTTTAGTGCATCTGCATTTGCGTTTGACGACGAACCAACGGTCTCGCGGAATTCTACGACTCGCGGCCGTCTCTCGCGGACTGTCAAGGCTCCCAGTAATCATTAGTCAGCTCCTGTTCTCGCAACAATGCGAACGTGTGCACATCTATACCTCATGCACGCCCATTGGCCGCAGAATCACGTACGGCATCTCCATGATCCATCTCGCATCGACAGCCGCAGATGCAGTACGTACAGTGCATGAACCACATCCAGCGACGGCACAGCAACCCAGGTAAACCTACAGCACCGCACCAAACACCGGCCCTTCGGCCGCAAGCGAGGAACCACTCCTCCTCCGCAACGCAATGCCCCCCTCAGCGAGCAAGGGCGTGCGAACGTCCCCCCCTCCCCAACCCGCTCAGGGCCCAGGGTGGGAGAGCGCACCGCGCTGCCCGCTGTAATCGGGCCGTCCTTCTCAAGGCCAGCTGGACCGTGTACAAGAACGAGCGGACGAAGGAACCGCACGCCCGCTGCGCTGCCCGCTGGCCGCGAGCGGACTTGGCACGTCGTAGGAAGATGAGGAGCTGCGCTCGAGGAAGGGCTGCCACGCCACGCCACGCTACGTCCGCGCACGGCAAGTGTACATCTACACAAACACACAGGTCCCTTAAGCCCGCAACAGGCAGCGCCCATCACCATCGAAACGCACCCCGTCCCGTCGGATCCAGTGGAATGAATCTACCTACACAGTCACTCAGTCAGAGACCCTGCGCCTCGTACAATCCCATACAATCCCAAATCCAGCACAACCCAGCACCAGCTCCCCTTTCCCCCCCGTAAAGCATAAACAATAAGCACGTTATCTCTCCTCCAGCTCCTACGTCCTACGTCCTGCGCCTGCGCCTGCGCCCGTGCCCGTGCCGCCGCTCTCTCCCCCAGGAAACGCAGACGCAAACGCACGCGCTCCCTGCATGCAGCGAACAGCACCTCACGTACCCTGCGTCCGGCCGACCCACCGCTCCTGCTGCTGCTGCTGCTGCTGGACGGACGCCTCGCGAACCAGACAGAACAGACAGACAGACAGGCGACGTGCGGGCGGGCGCTGTGAGCGTGAGGAACGTCGCTGCGGGGGCGAGAGTCCACAAGGGCGGCGTTGTGTCGACGGGGAAACTGGAGTGGAGTTGAGCAAGTGAGATTGAAAATTGTGAATGTACAGGAGTCATCAGAGAAGAGATGGAACGAATTCCTGCCTGCCTGCCGGGAAAAAAGAAGGGAAAAAAAAAAAAACGCCATCGCTATGAGTGGTTTGATTCTCCGCCCGGTTTCGCTCGTGAGAAAGAACGAGATCAGAGAGAAAAAAAGAAGAAGAAGAAGAAGAAGAAGAAGAAGAAGAAGAAGAAGAAGAAGAAGCGCCCCGTCAAAAGCAAGCCAGAAGAAGTAAAAAAAGTCATAAAAGGACGCTCATGTATGCATGCAGTACCCTACTCCAAACCCAACCCCAACCCCAACCCGGACCTTTCGCCACCAGCCAGGCCGTGAAGCGATCAATCGATCAATCATAACGTTTGCGAGCAAACACCCTTGCTCCCCCCGTCCAAAGTCTATTTCATATCGTCCTCCGCCCTCCTCAGCTGGAAGTCTGGGACCTCATAGAACCACTCGTCGTCCTTGTTCCACTGGAAAGCCTTGAAATCGACGCCGTACGGCTTCGGCTCGAGGCAGTACAGCATGCCGATGGGGACGTCGAGGTCGGCGACCTCCTCGCGGTTCAAGCCGCGGAAGTAGGCGAGCAGGACGCGGGCGACGGAGCGGTGGCCGACGAGCAGGACGTGGTCGGTCATGCGCTCGAGCTCGACGATGACGGGCCGCAGGCGGTTGATGACGTCCAGGTAGCCCTCGCCGCCGGGGCCCGGGTAGCGGTAGTGCAGCTTGTCGTGCTTGCGGCTGGCGTACTCCTTCGGGTGTTGGGTCGAGATGCAGTTGTAGGTCAGGCCTTCCATGACGCCCGCGTTGAGCTCGTCGAGCATGCGCATCTGCTTCGTGTCGTATTCTTCGTCGTTGAAGAATTGCGCCGTTTGGATCGAGCGCTTGAGCATCGAGGTCCAGACGCAGAAGGGCTTGGGCTCGTAGACGTATTCGCCGGGTTGGCCGGCTTGGTTGCCGGGTGCGGAGGTGGGTGCTTCGCCGCCGGGCGATTTGGGGGAGTAGTAGGGGTTGGGAGGTGTGGCGTCGCCGGACTGCGGAGGGAAGTGGGTGTTTGCCGCGGCCGAGCGTTGACGCTCTTCCCAGACGCCTCGCTGGTAGTCCATGAAGCGCGCGAGAGAGCTGGCGTAACGAACACCCTCGTCGGAAAGATCAGAGTCGCCACCGATCTTGCCAGAAATGTTGTCGAGAGACAGGCCGTGACGGGTGATCCAGATCTGCCGGGGTGCCAGGTTGAAGTTGAGCAGGTAGTAGTTAGCTTGTGCCATGAGGAATCCGCGAATCTGGTGTGAGATGATCTTGCGGCCGACATCGATCATCTGAATGTAGGGGACGTTGTTCTGCTCCTCGTAATCACCAAGCGGCAGGTATGCAGTCTCGTACACAGCGATGCGCTTCTTGAAATCTTCCAGCGCGATGGTCGGGTCCATGTCCTTGTAGTCAGGTCCACTCAGCTTCAAGCGCATGTTGCTCTCAAGCAAGTCTGTATCGACGCAGCGAGACTCCAGGAAAAGGACGTTCAGATCCATGCCAGCCCTTTCGCGAATGTGGCGGACAACCATCTTGCGGCGCTCGAGAGTGCTGTTGGTGGCGTCCAAGATACCGACAGATCCGTCTCCGTCCAGAATGTAGTCCAGAAGCTCGTCCAGAGTGTCCATGGCCAGCTGCTCACGGATGAGAGCAGCCTTGGTGTTCTTCGGATCGAAGAAAGAGGCGCTCTGATCCATCATTTCGTTCTCCGGCATCTGGTGAGCCTCCGACTGTGCGTTTTGCTGTTGTGCCTCCATCAACTCCGGGAACTTCTTCTCCAGCTCTTCGATGTCCTGGTCTTCAGGGTTCTTCTCTTCCTTCTTCACATTCTCCCCGCTGCTCTGGGTCAGAGCGGCGCTCTTGGGGGCAGCTGGTGCTTCAACCTTCGTCTCGTCGTTCAAGATGATTTGCGCGACAGACACAGGCTTGTTCTCGTTACTCTTGGTCTTGGCGAGTTCTGACTGATCAACAATGCTGTTGGTCCTGCCAGGCGCCAGACTGGCACGATGCCCGCTCTTGTTCGAGCTCGCGTTCGACTGTCCGCTCTTGGTCTTCTCCAAAGTGTTCGGTCCGCCAGCCGCGACACGCCGCCGCTCACCAACGTTGAAGATCCTTGTGTCGTGTTGCAGCCAATTCAGGTATCTCGCCAGCTTCTTTGTGATGTAACTCTTTCCACGTGCCGGCAAGCCAACCATGACGATCACCAACTTCGCACCCACATCCCTCTGCGCTATCCGTCCGTCTGGGGAGACTTTACTCTTTGTCAGGCCGGGGATGTCCAGAGTGGTCGGTCGCGGACGAGGTGTGCTGACGCCAGAAGCGAGGCGCATCGGTGTGTTGAGGCTGAGATTGGCCGCACCGCCTTCCTGCGCCGCCAATGGCTTCAAGCCGTGCATCCGAGGGCTTCCAGGTGCAGTGCTGGGCGCGGTGGTCGCAGGCGTGTCGTTGGCGGCATAGGTGACGCCACTTCCCTCCGGATACTGACCAGCCAGTGCCTGAGACATCGAGCTTCCTCTCACCGGTTTTGGCGCGGCCTGCCGTGTTTCTTTGACAGGATCTGCAGACTTCTGCGGTGCCTTCTGTGCCTTGTCTTCACTGTGTACGCCGTTCTTTTCCAGGGTGGGCGAAAGGGCGCGATCGAGGTCGGATCTGAGCTGCTCGACTTCCTTGTCGCTCGGGGCAAGGCCTTCGGTGCTGTTCGAGCGGGCCATCTCGCCGTTGGACTTGGTGTTGGAGGTCATGACGAACTTGGCCAGGCTGGACTGCTGGCTCTGGCGGCGCCGGTAGTGACCGAGCGGTGTGGTGTCCTCTGTCACGCACGAACAGCGCCCCGCGGTGTGGATATTTTCGCTGTTCGCGTCGATCAGCGGACGCAGAGGCGGGGACTGCGCCGGTGTCGGGAGGTTGTTGCGGAAGGTGGTGGCGGAGTCGGGCGAGAGGGCGGAGGAGTTGTTGGGAGGAGAGGAAGAGGTGGCGTTGCGCGCGGCGACAGAAGCTGGATGTGCGCTGGGCTCTGGATCAGCAAAGGGAGCAGCTTGCCATAGCGTCGAGTGTGGCATTCCGGTTGAGTCGCGGGCGCTGCGGGAATGTGGATTCGCTAGAAATCTCCTCGGCCAGTGATGTAAGGCTGGCGCCGACCAGAGTCAAAGTTGCGCGGCGCCAAATCCGGAGAGCTCAGCGCGTCGGAACCGCCCGATGTGAGGACGGCGGTCTGTGTGCTGTGGCCTGGACGGTGCGCTGGTGCGGGTGAAGGCTGGTCGACCTGTGACTTTGGTGGTGTCTGTGAGTGGAGTGTGTGTGTGTGAGAGAGAGAGGGGAAAGGCGGCAGGCGATGGGCGTGCGATTCGAGGTAGGAAGAGGGCGAGACTGCGGCGTGGATGGCTTGCCGCAGTGAATGATTAAATTAAACAACGGACTGGGCGGCTTTGTACTGCGCGTAGGGGCCGATTCACGGCTTGCTGCAATAGACTTCCGTGGCCCAGCGATAGCCTCACCTACCCCGTGGAGGAAGGCATTGCCGTGGCTCTGGTTCAGGCTCTGGCTCAGGCTCTCAGCAGGACGGGGCGTGAGTAGTGTGCGAGCTGCGCGCCGTGACTCAGATCGTGAGTCGCTGCCGGGCTCGTGCTGACGGGCGAGGCTGAACGTTCCGGCGGAGGAGTGGGCGAAGGAAGCGTGGAGCTGCCTCTCCGGCGGCACAAAGAAACAGGTGTAGGTGCCTTACTTTGATTTTAATAGGAGAGCCCTTGCATTGCAGCGTTGAGCCCGTCGCCGCCGGGTGCTACGCTGCGAGCATGCCATTAGTCGGGCGCATCGAGTCAACAGGTCTATCGACGCTAACAACCACGCCCTGAACACGTTGTCGCTCCATTGCTGAGCGAATCTTGCGCTGTGCTGTGCTGTGCCGCGTGCGAGCCTCGCGTTTGTTTGCCCAGAGCCAACGCTCGCAGCAGCCAATCTCTCCCACGCCATCCGCCACGCTCACCCAGCCTCTAAGGGCTCCTCCTCCACCTCCTGCACGCCGCATGCTGCATGCTGTACAAGCACATGCCATATCGGCCCGGCAGCCTGCGGCGTCGTGCGACGTGATCATCATCGCAGAGCCTGTTTGCGCAGCCTGTTTGCATCACCAGTCGCCCAGCCATCCGGACCTTCTATTTGCGTGCCGGCAGGCGGATCGTCAGCCCGTCAGAGACGCCCAGGAAAAATGGTCTCACTGGTCCCGTCGTGGAGCTGTCTCCTTTCGCTGACGGGCTGTGCTCAGCTCGCCCACTCGACGCCCGTGACGTTGACGTCGGCGTGGTCGGCCTGTCTCGAGCACGCCCAGCCATCGCCTGCATCCTTTCCCCGGACTTCAAGCATCTGAGACTGCGGAGAATGGAGCGGAGCCACTGGAGCTGTTCGTTGCATGCACGTAGCCCTCGCTCAACGCTTCCTCATCTGCAGCCAGCCTCGAGCAGAGATAAGGGAGTCTGTGGCCTGTATGGCCTGTATGTCCGACGATATCAATTGATTCCTCGTTCGATCACGACACTGTCACAGCGCGTGGAGCTTCCCATTCGGATTCCGGTTGAGGGCGCTTGGAGTTTCCCGTCAAGAAGGGACGACTTCTATGCCGAAGCGTCCATAAGCAATGGTGATCGAGCCATTTCACCAGTTATGATGGACCCAATCGCTCGAATTCGGGTCTTCGTGCTACGCAAGGATGCACTCATGCGCACGACCAGTGAACGCTTCCACTTCGTCGGGTTTCTGTTACGGAGCGGAATGAGAGATCCCGTTATTCTCGGCTTCATGGGATCCGCTAAGCATGCTCCCGTCGACGGACTGGACGGGACATGCACGTAAGACCGCCCTGGCAGCAACGGGTCGGGACGATCGACACCACGCACGCTATTGATGATGCTTGTCATCCCAGCAAACGCCATCATGCATGCGGACAGCCATTACGGGTCGTCGTCTCATCGGATTTGGCTCGTCGTCCGGTCACATTTGCATTTGTCGTCCGGTCACATCCGCATACAACAGGGGTACGTGCTTGTGATCAACATTGCGAGACGACGCTATCTTTCTGGGAATATGATGATAGCAAGCCTTGTTGTCGATCAAGGTAAGCAACCGTGTAAGGTAGGCCATGTCGAAGTAGTGCAGCGTTTTGCCGAGTCCAGATTTATCTCTATTATCAAGTCCACTACCACTCCTCACAAGGCAGGCATCCGAACCCGCCTCGACCTCCGCCACTCCCGACCGCGCCTCTCGATTCTCGCGCCATGAATCCCACAGGCGGCGCCAAACGCGCAGCCTCCTCCCCAACCCACACCGAACCTCAAATCCATCTCCCTCCCCCTCCCCCTCCCCCTCCTCCCCCATCTCCCGCCCCACCCCCCAGCACCACCCTCTCCACCTCCCTACACCGCGCCTGATTCCACGCCAGATCCGGACACACCAGCCACGGCCCCGCCACCACAACAACATTCAAACTGAACGCCTCCAGCCCCAACCTCCGCACCGGCTTCAACAACATTCCCCCCCGCCCGCCGTCAGCAGCTCGCCGCGCTCCAGCCCGCGCACCCTCCCGCACACGCACGCCGCGGCCGCCCCGCCGCCCGGCACCTGCACGAAGACGCTCAGCCGCCGCACGAAGGGCGGCAGGCTGGCGTCGTGGTGGGAGCTGAAGGTGTTGAGGGCGAAGGGGAGGAGGGCCGTTTCGGCGTGGGTCGCGGAGCAGGTGTGCAGCGGGCTGAGGTTGGGTGGCGAGGGCGCGCTGGGCACGGCGGCGGTGTCGAGGCGGCAGGTGAAGTGGTGCTGGCCGCGGTAGCTGCCGTGCCGGTGCTGGGGGGCGCGAGGGTGGTCGGCGGGCGTGCGGTCGGGGGCGGTGCCGTAGGTGTGGTCGTTGAAGCGGGAGCGGCAGACGCTGCTTTTGGGGCCTTTCCAGGAGTCCGAGTAGATGTGGATGGTCGTGAACGAGAGGACGTCTTCCCAGATTGTGTTGCGGAGCTCGGCGGGGAGGCGCAGGAGGGGCGATTCGGTCTTGTTGTGCAGCGCCCTGGGAGGGTGTTAGTGTCGTCGCGATGAGTGACGAGCGGTTGTAGGAACACGCACGCCGCCTTTGTGCTTGATTTTGACAGCGCCGGCTTGACGAGCTCCTGTGGAGCGTCTTCCTTGAAGCACAATTGTGCTATAAGAACGTCAAGCATTGTAGAGGGCTTCGCTGTTCGCCTGTGTTCGTTCTGGGTTGTAGTAGCAGGGTATGTGGACTGCTATCGCATTGGAAAGTCCGAGAATAAAGGCGACGACTGTAAACGGTATTTGTGGCGAATACTCCACGCCGCCAGAGACATCGAGCATTGTACTTTTTTTTTTCTCTCTCTCGCTGTTGACTGCTTACCTTCTCCAGATTCGCGAAATGTAAGCCGGTAATCGATGAGCCAAAGCCTCGACCCAGAATGCCATTGAGTTGTGCTGACTAGGACCTGACAACACTGGCTTTAAATGCGCTTCGTGTAATATCGCGAATGGCGTCTAATGGTTACCTTTTAGGCTTGGGAAAGAGCATTGCGATGGCAGTCGTTGTGATTTCGACTCGTGTTGAAATAGTCGTCACAGGACTGGCTGGGAATCCTGAGTTGGTGTCGAAACATGTGCGCGGTTTGAGAGAAGCACCAACAGTGGCATTTCGCATTCAACCTCACACACGAGGCGACCTGTAGTCTCCCAGCTGTTCGCGAAGTGTGGTTGTTCTAACGCCATGGTAACAGGTGGTGGCTTCCATTATGTGTGCTTGAGCTCCAAGATTGTGCCTGACCATCAAGTCTGTCAGGAAGCACAATCAGATTTGCCACCCTATCACTCTCGTAAGGTGCTCGCGTGACACCTCCGTGGACATTGCGGAATGCCATTGCGTTACTCCTAAACCGAGCCGGTCAATAGCACTCTGCTCCAAAGCCGAGACCACAGTTTCCAGCTCCAGGCTAACGGTTTCCAGTAGCAATCGGCATGCAATAAACGGATTGCAGCATGCCAAGGCTTCCACTCAGAGGGCGTCCGTCGCAATCGCATATCATCTTTCCATTCTGCGCCTAGCTTGGTGTGTTCCTGATCTTCTGCAAGGAAGCCACAGCACGAGGTGGCTTGCTTGAGCCCGCCGATCCCCAACACACGGCCAATGGCATCGCCAACTTGGCGATCAAGTGTCTTGGGTGGATGCCACTATACAGACGCGGGGTATTGTACGGCCGCGCGAGAAAGTAGTGTCGCTCGCTGAGCCGGTTGCAACCTGCCCTTTGGAGACTGGTGAAGTCCCGTGCAGCTTGGCCGCCAAGCTGCCAACACCTCCTCCCCCCGGCTCGGACTCGCCTGACCCCAGCCATACCATGTGCCGTTGGCTGCACTGCTTGAGCCTCAAGTCTTGTCGCGCATGCCAAGTTCTGATTGCGGTGGGGAGTAGCCGTGCAAACCGGCTCGGTGCGAGAGACGCAATCTGACGGCGTGCCAAACAGACCTTGTTTCTGAGGCCCCTCATACCGTTTTACTCCGCCTCCCCATGGCGGGCACCATGATGCTTCAGGAAGGCGCCAAGAGAAAGTCCGAGCCTGCAGAGACCAAGAGATAAGTATGCTTGTTGTTACAATCACCAAGACTTTAAGCGTGAGGTTTGAATGAGACCCAAGAGATATGCGCCTCGGGACGCCGTGGGTGTTGACACAGCCATGCCCGACGTGAATGCTATATAGGCTGTCGCCCGGGACCAAGCCTCTGCGGCATCTTGCCCAATACCTCATTCTCATACAACACTCGCTCTAAAGATCGTGAAGATGAAGATCACTGCTGCGCTCGCTGCCGGTATTATCGGCGCCACTACGGTGGCTGCCGCAAGCATGGAGGAGATGATGGAGATCAAGGCAAAGTCATGGGAGAGGGCCGAGGCACGCGGTGTCTTCGACGGCAACAAGAAATACAAGAAGGGCCCGACTGCGTCCAAGTGCAAGAACGGCTTTGCCGGAGAGTACCCTTGCAACAATGTGGACCTGCTGGACTTCATCAGCCACGAGGATCTGGGTGCTACGCAGATGCGTGGCAACGATGTCTGGGGCTGGACTTCTAACGACGGCCGCGAGTACGGCATTGTCGGCCACACCGACGGTGTTGCTTTCGTCGAGATCAAGAAGAACGGCAAGCTCTCGTACCTTGGCAGACTTGACACCTACACCGGCATTGTCTCCTGGCGAGACATGAAGGTCATCAAGGACCACGTCTACATCGGTTCTGAAGCTACCGGCCACGGCCTTCAGATCTTTGACTTGAAGAACCTTCTCGACGTCGACCCTAAGCACCCCGTCGTATTTGAGAACGAGAGGGACCTCACCGCCCACTTCGATGGCTTCGGTGCCTCTCACAACCTTGTCGCCCACCCTGAGGTTGACATTATCTACGCCGTCGGTGGCCGTGATGGTGCCAACTCCCGCAACACGGCATGCGCCGGTGGTCTCTTCATGGTCGACGTCTCGGACCCAAGCAACCCCACCTCCCCGGGCTGCATTGGCCTTGACGGATATGTGCACGATGCCGAGTGCGTCATCTACAGAGGTCCCACTCAGAAGTACTACGGTCGCGAGATCTGCTTCGGCTACAATGAGGACACTCTGACCATCTACGACACCACCGACAAGCAGAACCCCAGTGTTATCAGCTCGACTCCTTACATTGGTAACGAGTACTCTCACCAGGGCTGGATCGTTGATGAGGCGATGACTTTCCTCCTGCTCGACGACGAGCTGGATGAGCTCAACCAGGCTGGCCCTCCTGCCGGAGAGATTGGCGGTCTTGTCAACCACACCACCACCTACATCTTCGACATCAGCAACCTCGAGGCTCCTGTCAACACCGGTTACTACCAGTCCCCGGAGCAGTCTATCGACCACAACCAATACGTGAGTTTCTACGTGAACTATCTCTTGATGCTAGTTGCATGCTAACGCTTCACAGACCCTCGAAGGCCTCTCCTACCAATCCAACTACGCTTCTGGTCTCCGCATCATTGACGTCTCCGGCCTTCCCCAGGACCCTGCTGGCAACAACATCGAGGAGGTCGGCTTCTTCGACGTTCACCCCGAAGACGATGGCGTAAGTACCAATTGCCTCATTTCCCATCGCGAAGACGGAACTGACTCAAACATCACAGGCCATCGAGTTCCTCGGTACCTGGAGCAACTACCCTTACTTCAAGTCCGGCAACATCCTCGTCAACTCCATCGAGCGCGGTATCTTCACCCTCAAGTACACCGGCCGCAAGGCCAAGTACCCCGGCGGCCGCAAGTCCGAGTGGATGCAGGCGGGCGTCAAGCCCAGCAAGCCTGGAAGGGGCCCCAAGCAGAACTAGAGCCGTTCGATGTGATAGTGATGATATCAAAAGCCTTATGAAATGACAAGCAGATTATCAGTACGCGTGCAACGACTCACACTATCTTCCCTGTTCGTCCAATTTGTCCCTTCTGGCATAATTCGTACTTCATCAATGACTACGACTACAACGCTTTCAACTCCGCTCAACCGCAGCACCGCTAACCGCCGACATCAAGAATCCCACCTACCCCGCCAACGACCCCATCCCCCTCTCCTGCTTGACCCCCTCCGCCCCCTTCAACCAGCAAACGCGATTCTCCGTGAATACCTCCACGCTCGGCTTCAGCGCCGTCTCGTGCAGATCAAAGTCATCCACCGTCCCGATCCTCGTGATCAGCATGCCGGGGAACCCCGACGAGACGCGGTACATCAGCGTGCCGCAGACGGAGCAGAAGTGGTTCTCCATCGTGTTGCCGCTGGCGATCGTCTTGCTCTGCGCGAACTTGGTGAGCTTGTCGCGGCCGCGAGTGTGCTGCGTCGCGGAGGCTTTGACGATGAAGTTCGAGGCGAACATCGAGGCCGTGATCTTGCGGCAGTCGGCGCAGTTGCAGATGAAGGAGTCGACGTAGCCGGGTTTTTTGAGGGGCTGGGGGGCGGGGGTTTAGTGGTGGGGGGTTTAGTGGGGGAAAAGGTAGATGGTCTTACGAAGAGGATTTGAACGCCGCCGCAGAAGCAGGTTGCCGTGGCGTTGTCGCTATCGCGGCCTCCTTTGACGCCCTCGGAGGGGAGTGGGAAGTGCTCGGTCGACATGGTGGAAGTCTATTTGGCACGCCAGGTATCAATGGTTGTAGGAAGTGAGCTAATCAGGCTTTGATCAAGGAGTTCGAAGTTGCTAGACAGCCCCGAGAGGAGCAATGGAAGCATCTTATACTGAGAAACCTCAAAGCTTACCAACAGTCGGAGCCGATCAACTGCAGCTCTAGCCCCGTCCCGTTGCTGATGATTTACAACCCTGCCTTGAAGTTCAGGCATCTCATGCGCTTTTAGCGTTGTTTGGCCTTCCTTTGATCCGTTGTTGCACAGTGATTGGGATGCGATGAGACCGATCAGCCCGCTGCAATGACGTATGGAAGTCTAGAAGATCGATTGTTGGTCTTTGCGACTCCAACAGGTGTAACAATTTGACAAATAACAGGCAGGTGCGGGGTTTTGAGGCTACACAATAAAGGTGGAGAGTTACGGATCGCTTCGGTTATCTGTGTACAAGATGATCCGGATCTACCTAGGTATCGGGTCTGAGACCAAGAATAATCTTATCTTATCTTGATGCATAGATTCACGCCTGTGGCGATGCGTGTGGCGAAACGTGGAGAAAGCCAGACGTCACGCCACACGATCGCCACAGCCAAGCCCTAAACAGCTCGCTAAGCAGGTCTACGTACACCTCGCGGGCGCGTGATAAGCATTCTTCCTGCACATACACGCGGAAAGCGTCTGCCTAGTCTTCTACATCCTTCACGATACTTCTTTCCCCTCCCGTGTGTGACTCGGAGCTGATTGCGTAGTCCCTAGTCTGCCTATCTCAAAGGTAGGTGTATAAGTGTGGCGCTAGCTGCCCTGCTACCCTCTCATCTCTCACTCCCTCTCATCTCCTCTTATTGTCAAATCAATCATGCCTTCAGTACGTTACTACAACCAGACCGCCCCCTTCTGGGACTGGGTCGCCAACTTCGAGGGCCAAGGCTTCAACAATGCAGCCTCCGGCGCCAATCGTGACAACAACAACTCGAATGACGAAGCCCACAACGACAACTTCAACCCATGGGCTCAGTGGCCATTCCAGCCATTCCCGCACCGTGGCGGTAGGAATGGTCGCCACGGCTTCAACCAGCCGCCATCTGGCTCGCCGCCCGCAAATGAGTCTGATGCCCAAGATCCGCCCATCTCGACCCCATCTGAGGAGCCTCAGGCTGGCCCATCCGAGCCCCGTGGTCCTCCTCCACCCTTCTCTGAGGGACCACACCCACCTCACCACGGCCCCGGCCCACACCCACACCCTCACCACGGCCACGGCCCACCCCCTCACCACCGCGGTCGTCGTGGCCGCTGCGGCGGACGAGGAGGTCCCTGGGGTGGACGCGGCGGCCCCTTCGGCCCCAATTTTGCCGCCGCCGGCGGTGTCCCACCCTTCATGCAAGACCTCGCGCAGATGTTCAGCGAGAGCCTTTTCGGCGGCGAGAACGCCGCCACAAACAACAACAACAACACCAATGACGGCACTGCCAGATCCGAAGACTTCAAGCCCGAAGCCGACGTCTTCGACACCGCCTCCTCCTACATGATCCACGTCTCGCTGCCCGGCGCGAAGAAAGAGGACGTGGGCGTCAGCTGGGACGCGGAGAAGTCGGAGCTGAATGTCGCGGGCGTGATCTACAGGCCGGGCGACGAGGAGCTGCTGAAGGCGCTTGCGCTGGACGAGCGGAAGGTGGGCGCGTTCGAGCGCAGCGTGAGGCTGGGCAGCAGGGCGAACCCGGCGCAGGTGGATGCGGAGGGCATCACGGCGAAGTTGGAGGACGGCGTGCTGCGCGTCACGGTGCCGAAGTTGAATGGGGAGTTTGTGGAGATTAGGAAGGTGGATGTCGAGTAAATATCTTCTTGAATGGTCCGGTCGGCGAGGAACGCCAATCATGTAATGCAATTTAGTTTACGATTTCGATGAATGATAAACGCAAAACACTTGTATCTCACTCTGATTCAATCGAGCACATCCGCTCAGTCACCCTTCGCGTTTTGTCGTCGCTGAAATAGACAACGTAAGTCAGGCTGAAGTGTCTTACCCACGTTCATCAACGAGCCCGCTCTAGAGTTTGGACAACATGGCACAGCCCCATAACTTTGACTCAGTGGGAGTCGAAGACCCGACAATCTTTCACAACCGAACGCGGGCGTTATCCAAATATTCAAAAAAGTTTCGTCTCGAATTATAAAAACGCTAAAGAGAAAGCCGTCACAGGCCCTGTCTGTCTGTATCACAATAAAAGGCATCGGGGTTCCGACCCCCTTTCTAGATAAGAAGAAACCCATCCTGACTCTTCCCAAAAGTCGGATCAGAACCAAAAGGCCTCGAGAGTAAGAAAAGTTGGGGAATGAGAGAAAACGCAAAAGGAGACAACGCCTGCGCTTGCAACGCAGCAGTGTGGGAAATGGCGAGGCGAGAGATGTGTATCCTAAGAGGAAGGAAAAACGAAACAGCGTCGATGCTCTGTGATGCCCTTGGTCAGATTTACTCCGCCTTCTCTTCGTCGTCCTTCAGAGACAGTTTCCGCTCGCTTTGAGTGGGACTGGGCGGCACGACGATCGTAGTCGGAGTCGGGAGCTTGCCGTCGTCGGGATCGAAAGGTTTCTCCTCCGCCTCTTCTGCCTCGGCGCCGGTGGTTGGCTCAGCAGGCAGAGGCTTCTCGTCTGCCGCTTCGGCAGTGCCTTCTTGTTCCTCAGCGATCGTGCTCTGGGTCGGCGCGGGCGCGTCGACGCTGGAATTGCCCGCTCGTCTTCGTGCAGCTCGGCGGCGCTGCCGCTCTTCGTCTGCACTCTCGCGGCGGCGACGAACGCGCAGACTGTCGTCACGGCCGACGCTGCCGACGCCTCCGTCGCCTTCGTCGCCACGGAGACCTTGAAGCAGACTTGCGGCGCGGTCGGCGATGTCTTCGCCTTCTGAAGTAGGGCTCACAGGAGGTTGCTTTTGCTCGGCTTGACCCTCAGAGGCACCGTCGCGGTCGGCGGAGGTTTCCGATTGGCCTCCCTCTGTGCTGGGAGAGAGCAGCCCTGTATCTTGGACGTTCTCGCCAGTCTCCGGGATCTCTTGACCTGAGGCGACGCGCACCTGGTGGCGGTCCTTCAGCCTGGCCCTGCGGCGACGGTCTCTTGTGTCCCTTGTCTGAGGCGCGGCAGCACGCAGCTTCTCGAGCAGCGTATCCATCGCTCCCGTGCTGGGGCTGGGACTGAGAGGCTGATCGCCAGTGGTGGCAGCGTTGGCTGCGTGGGCATTGATCTGCTTGCGGCGCATGTTGGCCTCATTGCGGCGCCAAGTCTCCTCGAGGATCATGTTCTTCTCGTGCGACTTCTTGTATTCGTTGACGAAGTTGGCCAGCTTGGTAAAGAAGTCGCGACGGGCGTTGTCGTCCCTGTTGTCGTCGCCGAAGAACGTGAGGATGTCGTCGAACACGCGGTTCATCTCGGTGAGGTAGAGCTGCATTTGCTCGGCCTTGCGCCGGGCGTCCTTCATGCTGCGCTGCACGACTTGGCTGACGCGGTCCTCCGGGTGGAACTTCTTGGAGTCGCTGAGGTTGCCGGCATCCAGAGAAGACTGTACGTTGTTGATGTTGTCGATGTATTTCTTTGCATCGCTTTGAAGTTGCTCGATGTTCATCTTCTGCGTGGTGAGAACGCCAGCGATGTCGTCTGTGAAGCCTTCGTACTGCGGATATTGCTTGCGGACAACGCGCTCCACGTAGTCCATGAGCGTAGACTCGTTGTTGGTGTCCTTGACCATGCCCAAGCGTGCAAGCGAAGACAGCTTGAAACCCACAGCCTGCTTGTTCGTGTCGTTCATGTAATTACCAATGTCCAAAATGAGACCGAACACGGGCATCAGCTTGACCGAATCGCGGAGAGATTCGGACACGTTGACGACGTGCTTCAGCTTGCCAGCAATCTCATCGTAGTCCGGCTCGAACGTACGCGTCAGCGAGAGGGCACGCATACGAGCCTTCCAGTAGTGGTGCAGCTCGTAGGCGGTGTACAGATAGATCTGGTCTTCGCGCGTGAGCTCGTTGGGATCTGCCTCGCGCTCTGTGCTCATCGCGTCAGGGCCAGTCCAATCCTTCGAGTAAGGAGCCATCTGCTTGGCGACATTGTCTGGGATGGTGCACAGGTGCTCGAGCTGGAGGAAGTCCATGACGTTGCCGTTGTCAAGGATCTCCTTGTCGCAGTGAATGATTTGGCGAACGATCTCATCGGCCTCAAGATGCGAGAACTTGGCAAGGGAGATTTGCATGGTGTGCATAAGGTCGCGGCTGATGATCTGCTTCTTGTCGCTCTTGGCCTTTCCACTAGCCTTGCCGATCTGCTTGATTTCCTTCGCCATGAAGAGCTTCTCGATTTCGTCAAGAATACCCTTCTTTGAAAGTTCTTGGTACTTCTCTTCTTTCATCTCAGATGTGGGTGTGTGCGTAGCCCAGAGAGTGATCTCGGGCGAGTCAATCTTCTCCCAATGCAGAGCCTTGAGCTTCTTCTTAGGTCGCGGCGCGCCTAGGCCAACAGTAGTGGTGGGATTGTAAATGGGCGATGGAAGCCAGCCACCCTTCTTGGCGCCGGGGAGTGGTGGTGCTCCAGGAGGAGGCGGTGGTGGCCCACCAGCGAAGCCACCAGGACCTGGAGGTGGAGGAGGTGGGGGTGGAGGACCACCAAAACCAGGCATGGGAGGGGGAGGGGGTGCACCACCAGAGAAACCAGGCATAGGTGGAGGAGGTGGAGGCGGAGGCGCTCCCCCGTCGAAGCCGGGCATGGGCGGGGGAGGTGGAGGTGGGCCGCCATCGAACCCAGGCATTGGTGGGGGCGGTGGAGGTGGTGCGCCGTCGAATTTGTCCTTCGGATGCTCTGAGTCTTCCGGTGTCTTTGGGCTCTGGCTCTCGAGGCTTGGATGGCTGGGTCCAGTAGTGATACCGTCGCCTTCATCATCCGAGCCATCGATACGCTGTGTCTTACTCGTGAGCTCCGAAAGCACGCCGTTGGCCATAGCAGAGGGGACCTTGGGCTTCTTGAACTCGACTATTCTCGGCTTCTCAATGACAGTGCCTTCCTCGTCGAGCTCGAAGTCCTCTTCCTCTTTGCTTGACCGCTGGCCGCCGACTGGCTTCCTGTGAATGCCGCTCTTGGAACGAGGTGCAGTACCAAGGTACTGCATGTGCTCCGGCAACGCGTCCGGTGCAATGGCACCGTTCTCGCCCTCCATCTTCTCACGCAGCTCGCGGAGCTTGTCAGACGGGTTGACCTGCTGCCAGACCTTACCCTCAAGCTTGGCCTGAGTCTTCGCTCTCTCGAGCTGCATCTCAAGGCGATCCATGAGGCGCTCCCTATCCATGATCCCAGCCAAGCGAGCAGGGTCGGTCTCACCGCCCTTGCCGTTCTTTGCGTTGGAGGCTGCAATATCTTGTGCATCACGGAGCATGAGGTACAATTCTCGTGTCTCGAGTTCGTTCCGCTGCAACTCCATGGCACGCACACGTTGAAGCTCCGCAAGCTCTGCCTTGAAAGCCTCCGTTTGTCGCTGCTGGAGATCGATGATAGCAGCCTGCTCCTCCAGCTGCTTTTGAAGCTTAGCAACCAGTCCGTCGGCTCCAAGCTCGACCTGGGCCTTCATCTCATCTCTCTCAGCAACAGCTGCATCAGCCACAAGACGAGCCTCATGCGCTTCTTCTCGAGCCTGCCGGGCCTCGCCATCGGTGTAAAGCTTGTCCATCAAGCTCTGCACGGTGAAATTGAGCGACTGCTTGAGATCCATGTCTGGGAGCCTTCGATCCATAGCCACGTACGAGAGCATACTGTCGACCAGCTGGAACATTCGCAGTCGATCGTCACCGGCATTGTCACGAATGAGAAGCAAATGCTGGAGAGCCGACAAGAAGTAATCACCAGCTCTGGTACCGCCGACCTTCTGCTGGATGACTTCCACAATCTGCGCCGGATCGTTGAGGTCCTTGCCCTCGCCCTCTACCGAGTCGACCATGGAGCTGCCTTCATGCTCGAGCATGTCCTCATAATCGATGGCCTCGTTCGCCCGGTAGCGCTCAATCTGCTTGTCGATGACCTCGTACTGGAAGTCCTCCATTTTGTGCAGTATACGCTTGAGACCACAGCCGACGAATTGTGCGCGGATGTGACATCTCAACTGCAGGTCCCTCTCAGGCGCATCGACGACCATGTTGATCAAGAAGAGCGAAGCGACGGCGTATTCCATGAGGAGGTTCTCCATGCCAATACCGCCTGAGCGGACCTCATCTGAAGCACCAACCAGGGAACCCATCTTACCACGGCCATCGACCGTGACCTCGACGATTCGCATCCATGCATCGAAGCGGCCGTTCTCGCCCTGCTGTGCTTTCAGGTAGTCCAAAGCCTGCAAGACTTTGAGATGGCCTTGTCCGTCAGCCCAGTGACACAGGAAAGTCAGCACTTCCGAGACCAATTTCCTTGTGTTCAACCTGGGAGAAATCAAAGAGGCGGCCAGGGCCATGATGATCTTATCATGCTGCAGCGCGTTGTCGGCGCCATACTTGTTGTTCATAAGCGACTTCAAACATTTGACGATGTCATATTCGCGGTCCAGATCACGCTCGTGGTTCGCATTGCTTCCTAAGGGTGCGGGTCCTGATTGCTGACGTTTGTTGATCTTCCCTAGCAAGTTGGCCAGAGCGACTTGACCTTGGGCTTCCACGAACTGCTTCACCCAAGCGATAGGCTGTGTACGTAGTGAAACGGACAAACTTTGTAGTTGCTTGGGCGAAATGCTGTTGTCCAGGAGTCTCCTGACGAACCATTCCGGGCTTCCTTCCTCGTCCGCACGTCCGAGTATGCCCAGGTTCTCATTTCCGTTGATCGTCGTCCTGGCGGTCATTCGCCTCTTCTGCTCCGCCTGCCATTCTGCCAACCGGTCCTGGTGCACCAGGGTCCATTTCTTGCTAATCGGATAGGCCTCCATTTGTCTCTTTGCTTGTTCCGGCAATGATTTCCAGCCACGCTTAAGCATCAAATCCAAAAACTCTTTCTCTATAACCCGGTCATCTGTTGGTCTATGCAAAACAAAGCCGTCTGGCGTGAATGATGTTTGACTCGAAAAGGCAGAGGGGTTGGTTGTGTTCAGATAATCGCCGTGTCGCTGCCTCTCCTTCGTTGGTGCAGGTGCCAATTGAGGGAGAAGGGAGTTGCTGTCCAAGTTAACCGGCGGGAAAGAAACCTGGCTGGCGTTCGATAGCGTGTGATATCTCCTATCGTTGGACGAACTTGATCGTATGCTGCCGTGGTCGCTTGAGCCTCGCGAATCTCCGTACGGCCCACCGTTCAGAGTAATTATGTCTGAATCTAGACTTCTCCCCGCGGACGATTTCCCATGTGTTGGTGGCCTTGGAGTACCTGGAAGTGGCTTCGAAGGTTCGAATGTGGGATATTGGTGGAAGTCCGCGCCAGGTTTGGCGGAATGATCGCGTGATCTCGGTTTTTCGGAGGGGTCTAGGTGGACAGGCTGCCTGGTGTTGCTGGATGCAGCTTCGTATGGTACGCTCGCGACTACACCAGCTGAATGGCCATATCCGCCCTCCGAGGCGTCATATCGTCTTTGATGGTGATGGTCCGGGTCGACGGTCGATATCGAGCTCCGGTGCGAGTGCCTCGATGCCACGCTCGGGGCATAGCTCGCGGGCAGACTGGGCGTGTCCGGGACAGGCATGGGTTCATTGCTCGCTTTGTCCTTCTTTGAGCGCGAGAAGAAAGACTTGCCTCCGCTGGTCTGCCGCGCATTCTTGTCGGCGGACGACGAGAACATGGCGGCGGCTGGGATGTCTCAGCGCTGGTGCGCGGCGCGGTACTGCGCTCCCTATCGTGCTCGGCCGGCCGATCGCGCCGTTTGCTCCTCCCTAGAACCCTCGCTCTTGTGACGTGTGCCTCTTGCCTGCAGCATCCAGCAAGCCTGCTGCCAAACTCTCCCTGTGAACAAAGCCCAACGCCCGGAAGCGGTGCAGCAGAGCCGCCGGGTGAGACACGACTGCAGTCGGGCCCCTGGGCTAGAAGCAGCCTAAGGCGAACGCACAAGGCTGTGTGGTATGATAGGTATCCAAGGGCCTCGGGGCGAGTCCCCGCTCGGTGTTGCCGTGTGTATTCGCGGTCCAGAAAGCCGCGGTGCAGGTGTGCAGCAGCGTCGGCGGCGGCAGGTGCAGCGTCGGCTCGTCCCACGCTCGGTATGTGTCTCTGCGTCGCGGTCGCAGAAAAGCAGCCCAGACCAGGAGGCGGCGGTAGGGTCGGCGGCAGGATGGAGAAGTGAGACCTACCGCGCCAGCCAGCGAGCCAGACACCTCAGCCCGCAACACGCGCGCTCTGCCCCGGACTAGCAAGCTAGCGACAGCCCCTGCGCTTGGCACAGGGCCAGCGGGCGCTTGAAGGGCCTCGGAGCCGGTCGTGCGCGGGCAGCGTGCTGCTTCCCCTGACTAGCGGTGCGACGGTCGGATGGCTGAAGACTGTCATTTGCGCGATCGAGCAAGCGTTGCGACGCACGGGAACAGCAGGAGAGTTTGTCACGGAACGATCGCCGAGGCGTGAAGAAGGCTACAGAACACCATCCACCGAAACGCCTACGCTAAAGCAAATCACCCCTCGTCCTTGCGCCAGTTGACGCCACGGCCTGCTTAGACTTCATCCCTGGGTCAGCCTTGCGCGCTCCTCTTATCAGCTCTACTGGCTGTACGAGGAAATGTAGTACTGCGTCCTTCGTCAGCGCGTGTCTTCTCGCCGCTACCACTCGCTCGGATTGCTTACCGTGAGCACAGACTCGCCGACGCCAGGCTCATCGCCGTTCAAGTACACATATAAGATCATCGCGTGCTCGTGGCACAGGCAAGCAATCACTCGTCCCCCTAGTCTGCCCACACTCAGCACCCTCACCCAATCCTTCCCATCCAGCCTCACTGTCGCCCATCCCTCCTCGCTCTGTCCTTGAGAGTCTCCCAAAGCCTTCATTCGGGTGCTTGGATGGTTTTCAATGCCTCCCAGACCATCGACGTTCTGATCTGGGTCCAGCTCCGGGTTGTTGAGGCCGGTCCACAGGCTGTTGATGCGCATGGCGTCGGTGTTCAGAGTCAAGCGCAGACAACCGTGCATGTTCGCACTCAGCTCCAGACGCGGGCCGCTGGCGCTGCTGAAGCCTCCACGTGCGCCCGCCCTCGTAGACATGGCTAGCTTTGTGAAACGGTCGCTGATGCTCTTCAGCTGGAGAAGATTAGGTAGCGTGATATGCACGTCCGGCTCTCTGCATCGTGGCTCGTGCAAGCCTTCCACGGACGCCGCGGCGAGCACACGTATGGGAACGTCTTGGCTGATGATCGTCTCGCGGTCCTGGCGGCCGAAGAAGTCGATGCTTCCTTCTCTGTCCGTGCCGGTAAAGTCGTCGCCAGTGCCGTCAATGTTGCCATCCCGATCTGTGAAGCCTGACGGGGCGCTGCTGTTGAATGTCGTCGTTTTGATTGTCAAGCTGAGCAAGGGAATATTGTCCTTCTTCGTCAGGCGAATATGGGCTGCAATCGCGTTCTGGGCGCTCTTCAGTGCACGCTGTAGTGGGGCCAGGGGTACCTCGAGGTTGATCGTGTTATTTGCTGCGGCCGATTGGATTGTGTACGTCTCGAAGATGGTGTCTGTCGACAGCACTGCCCAGACCTGGGTGCCTTTCTCAGGTACTACGGTGAATCGGACATCTTGGTCATCCAGTCGTAGCCACGCGACATGGCCAAGAGTGGCGAGCGAGGCGGTGAACTTGGTGAACGTATGGATGTTCTGGATGTCGGCTCGGAAACGCATATTTTCCACTCAGCTTCAAGTTTACTGGGGTGGTCGACCAGAACGTCCTAGCTCATCAATACTCGTCAATATGTAACGCGGGTATGGATTTCTAGATGACGGTCCCGTGGCATATGCTCACGCCATGACGGGATCGAGCGGGGGCAAGGACTCTTAGCAAAATCCAAGCCAGCACTGACAGTTCGCCTCCGCTGATCGACTGATCGTAGAGCCAGGTCGCTGGTAATTCCACGTGGTGTCGTCTGGAGAGAGTTGCCGACGCACGTGCATCAGCAGCGATTGCCAGCAGCTGTCTGTGAGCCAGGGTGGATCCAAGCTGCGGCCGCCGCGGGAGCGCCCGCTGCTGCCGGTCATTCCTGACCCTGCATGTGGGAGCCTGGCGGCGTAAGGCTGGAGTCCCTTCCGCATTTGTCTTGCGACAATCAACAGCCAAATCGCCGCCAACCCTTCCTCCTACACACCACTTCATCACCTCCACTTCATTTTCCGACGACATGGCGCCAGGTGCAACCAAGCGCCGCTCACATCGCCAGGCGGCCACGCGCAAGCGGTCGAAGTATGTCGACCCAGACACCGACGATGACTTCGAGACTAGCGACGCAGAAGCCGACGACTCCCCCGACCAGCTCCACCACGCCCAAGCCGAAGCCCAAGCGCCAGCCCCGAAGAGGCGCAAGGTTACACGCCAAACCCACCGCCCACAGACACGCAGCAAAGCTGCCAAAGCGAGACCCAAAACGCAAACGAGGATAATCGGGCAGACACGCAAACCGCGTGCGACAGCCGCAGACAAGGCAGAGGCGGCAAAGTTCAAAGGACCCAGCGATGGCAAGATTCCAGAATGGACAACGCTACCGCCAGCGATACTGCGCGACGTGTTTGTCTTTGCATCGCAGCCTCTTGACGGCGACAGCGTATCATGGCTGCACAATGCCGCACACACTTGTCGCGCCTTCGCTGAGCCGGCCTTGGAAGCATATTATTACTCGCCAGCCTTCCTGAACACGCTGCACCCACACCGCCTACTTGAGCTCCTGCGCATTCGAGACGGTCGCTACATACACTACAACTCCAAAGTCAAGAGCCTAGAGATCGACATGAGAAAGTTGAGCTATACTGCACATGGGAGGCCGCTGTTTGACTTGAGCGAGCTTGTCGCCGAACTGCCGCAGCTGCGCCACTTGCAGGTGACGAACCCCATCGATGAGCCACCATACAGACGTATGAAGACTCAACAATGGTGGTACCCTGAAAATCTGTTCTCAGTCCTGGTGCAGCACGGGCATCGTCTCAAGACATGGCGCTGGAGTCGTGACATGGTGGCTGACCCTTCTCAGCTCTATCCTGCCATGGCCTCTGTACACGAGAACCAGGCGTTCCAGGATCTCGAGACGTTGGTGGTTTGTGGATATGACGCTGAAGATAGTCCTGCGTCTATGGTCTTGAACGAGAGCGGCGAGGAAACCGCGCTCGACATGCCGTGGGCCATCTCTAAATTACCGAACCTTAAGGATTTGACATTCATATCCTGTAATATTGTGCGCGACGACTTTCTGACGAAATTGCCCGCAAATCTGGAAAGGCTGGAGCTGGTGAACTGCTGGAAGGTCGACAGCGACATGCTTACCAACTACCTAGTACAGAAGGGAGGTCAACTCAGAGAACTCATCCTAAGCCACAACGTTACGCTAAACCTGGCATTCTTGACTTCCCTGGCGACCTCTTGTCCCCGACTAGAAACGCTTGTCGTGGACGGTCATTATTATAGTGAGCGAGTTTCCATCAACGACGCCGAGCCAGAATACAACGAACTCCTCACTGCGTCAGATGTGCCTTCGTGGCCAACGACTCTACGTCACCTCTCTCTTCTGCAGTTGCAGAAATGGTCTCAGGAGGCAGGCACCAACTTCTTCCGGTCGCTGGTAGAAAGCGCGCAGTCTCTGCCTGACCTACGGCACCTTGCCATCCAAGCACACATCGACATTCCCTGGCGCGATCGAGCAGGCTTCCGCGATACGTGGACTGCTCGACTACAACAAGTTTTCCTCCGACGCGGCAAGCCACCACATCCATATCACGGCTCCAAACGGCAATTTGAGCTGTATAAGCAAGTCAAGGAAAAGGACGGCGGCAAAGATGTGGACGACGTCGTCTTCGACGCTGCGCTCAACCCGAATCGTCTGAGCCATGTCCAGGTCACACCTCACAAAGCCAGCGGCGATACAGACGCCTATGATTCCGACCTCGCTCCCTCGCCTACCCAGAGAGCCCTTCCAATGCGCCGCAGCACGCGTGTCAAGCACAGCCAGCCGTCTACGGAGCCGGAGAATGCGTCAGAAGAATCAGACACGGCACCAGATGATGCGGACGAGCAGAATGGGACATCGCTTTTCGTGCAAGGACTGTGTAACGTAGTTGATATTCGCATTGACAATCAGCGTCCGCGCGAGAATATGTTCACTGAGCAGGACTTCCTCGACAGTGAGAGGAGCGGTGATGAAGATTGGAACGAGGGGGCGGATATGGAGTTTGAAGACGATCGCTACGCGTGGTGACCAATGATGCTAATGACTTTCGTTTTTCTCTGGGCTCGAAAACTTCAGATTGACCTGATCGGCGGACGTGGCTATGGTTTTTGCTGGTGTGTATAATCGCTGGCGTTTGTGATCGCTGAAGCGCCGTGTACGATATAATATGAAATGCGAGGACGCATGAGGGCTAAACAACAATGACGAACCGCTTCTGAAACTTTCATGACACTATGGTACATCTGTTTTGAGGCCCGCAAATTTGGGAGTGTGAGATTCTACGCTGCTGATTCCTTGAGAGCTTTTTGAGTTGTGCGACCAAGACGGGTATAAGATAACATGAAAGGCTGCTCGAGCCAAATATGATCTTCCCATGCGCAAACCTAGGGGCCTTCATCCGGGCTATTCACATGGCACTTTTCTGTATCTGTCAAACATATTGTAGCAAACAACCCAATCTTTCTATGCACATCGGTCACTGCCGAGACCCGAGAATAAGGTTGGGGTTACCCCAAGATCGAAACTCTAAATTTGATAAAGCGACGTCACTGCCTGAACTCACACCCAGGTCAGACGTGGTGACACCTTCCTGTCATTGTTCGCTTCTACTGCCATGTGAACGCAGACGCTTCACCCAGCTCGCCTCAAGCACTGCTATAATCTCTTCGCTGGGATTCCTGAGCATCCAATCCTCAACAACACCAAACCACAATGGAGCCGCCTGAGCCGAGGTGTCGATTCTTGGAGCTACCCGCGGAGCTCCGCCTTCAAATATATTCAGAAACTTTGCTCACGGCTTCAATCTTCACGATATCAAGCGCCAAACTCACAGGCGCTGCCTCCGACGTAGTACATCGCCTGTGGGGAAACGATCGCTCACCCTTCCCCGGCATACCACTCGACCACGAGCCCGTGATCGAAGAAAGCTACGACCCAAGCCTCCTCTCCATAACCAGTCCCGCCACCATTCCTCTCACCCCAGGCCTTGCAGATGTCCCAAACCGCGACAGACCTTACCCCGCCTGCCCATCACTCCTCTTAGTCAACAAGCAAATCCACCACGAGCTCAAATCCCACTTCAACCTCAAACACGCCCGCACCGCCAGCCTCTTCCTGTCCTACCCCTCCGGCTTGCACGTCTTCCACAGCCTCGCGCCCTCGCTCATCTCCCAAGCGCGTAGCATCCACCTCGCAGGGATCTACACGCCCACGACCTTCTCTCCCACGCACCGCGCCTACCTCCCCCCCTCCTACTCGCAACCCGACCCCTCCCTCCCCTCCGCCGCAGCCTACAACGCAAAGACCATCCCCGACTCCCCCAGCGAGCTCGCGGACCTGATCAAATCGCTCTTCGGCCCGGCGGCGCGGCACGCGGTCGCCAAGCTCGAGCTGCGCGTCTACTACCCCGGCGACGACAGCTACAGCACGGTGTGGGGCGACAACTGCTCGCCGGTCGTGGTCGCGCTGCGCAACATCTTCACGGGCGACATCGGCATCACGGTCTACCGCGGGCGGCACGGGACGGGCGTGCAGCTGGGCGCGAGGGCGAACCGCGAGCGCAGGAGGGTCGTGTCGACGGTTTGGAGGCGGTTGGAGGAGGGCAGGCGCGGGGAGCCGAGGTGCGGGAGTTGGGTTGTGGATGAGAAGTGGCCGGATTGGAAGGTGGTGGAGGAGGGGGAGGAGGTGCGGGGGGATATTGTTGTTACGAGTGATGTTAGGAGGGAGGGGGAAGGGGAGGCGTAGAATGAGGGGTGGGTTTGGGCGTGGGTTGGGCCTTGGGTTGGTGGGTGAGGGTGGGTAGGAGTTGTGGTGATGTTTTACTGGGGTGGGTCAAGAGGTCTTGCTTTGATTGCGAGTGGCCTGCAGAAGGGCGGTGGAAGGAAGTTCATGATGATTTTAGATACCCTAAGCTCTCCTTTCCTGGCCATCATCAGTATGGATAGGATCGACTGCCGCGTTCGTAGCCTGAGAAAATGCGATTGCTGACTTGTTTCATGATGTTGGAGATGAATATGCCAAGTTGTCATGTAAATACGAAAATGAAAACCTCTTCCTCAGAGCAATGGAGCATCAAGGAAAGTCACACAAGAGATTCATAGCTCGATGCCCATAGTAAGAATGCAGCTACGAGTGCATGTACTTCCTTGAAGGTGATCATAGCCCAGAATGGTTCAGAAAGCACGACGAGCTGTCAATTACGTTGGGACATCATTGTGCCCAGACGACCTAGAAGGGAGTTGTGCCAAAATTCCTTGAGGAAAATGATGTCGAATGTCCAACATAGAGATCCAACTCATCGAAGCATTGTCTTGCGCAACGTCCAAGGTCAACACACGTCCCAAAGCATAACCCTCGCCGATGCATCCTCATTCCCAAACCAGCCAAACGCCTATGCACACAGAATACTGTACCTATTCCTCCCTCTACTGCACTCCCACCCCACCAGCCCGACTACGTGCCCGGGCTGCGATCTACCCACCTTGCAAGGCTTGCATACATCCCACAGATCGTGGCTTGCCCTCCCACCAACAATGGCCCCAACCCACACACCACACCACGCAAGGCTGCAAGTGAAGTGCGTACGGCGCATGTACACAGTACCTGTACACCCAGCGACACGCACTCGAATCAAGAAAGCCAAACCTCGACTCGCGCCCCGCGCCACCAGCAGGAGCCCTCTCCTTTCACGTTTGAAGTTCTCCATTCCTCCTCATTAGCCTCATATCGAGGTTCTGCGGCCGGCCGGGCGGGGAATCTGGGACCTGGATCTGCGACAGCTCCGAAATATACCTAGTACTGCTCTGCACTGTATTGTACTGTACTGTACTTGGAGTTGGCAAAGGTTGCTGGCCTGGCGACCTGGTCGACAGCGCGTTTCCATCGACTCGGGCTTGGGAGGAGATGGGTGTGGCGCCGCGCGCGCGTTTGCTGCAAGACGACGCCGACGCTGCGATGCTATGCAATGCCAATGCAATGCCGCTTGCGTGAATACAGCGCGTTCGTCAAGGTATTGCAAAGGCGTCTCTGCGGGGCAAATGCAATTCTCATCCAGTCATCGGGCGTGCCGGCACCGATATTTGCGCGCGCGTGCGCGTGCGTACGGACGGACGGTCAATCTAGAGCCAGCGTGTCAGGTAGTGATTGCGAGATCGCATCCGCGTCTGCGTCTGCGGCTGCGGCTGCGGCTCTCGGCTAGAGTAGCTCGTCCACAACTACCTTATGGGTATGCATGGGATGGATATGATGCGCGGCACGCGAGCCAGCAGAGCTGTGGGCTCCGCTCGGCTCGTTTACGTGCATCGGCAGAAAGAGGAGGAAGCGCGTGGAAGAAGCGATCGGGGCACGTGTTTTCGTGGTGGACGCGTTGCGGGTAGGCTTATCGTTCCAAGGTGTGTTTAGACTGAGAGGTGTTGAGGCGGGCAATAACAAGGACTAGGACTGTGGTTTACGGTGGGCGCAGGACAATCTCCAAACACACACACAGCAGCAGCAGTCGGATCGAACGGCGCTGTCAACAACGGCGCTGTGTGTCGAGGCCTTCCTGCTCGACAGTCACGTTACAGTCATCTTTACGATGATGATAATCCCGGCCGCACGGCGCCGCACGTTCCTGGCAAACACCGTTCCCATTGCTCGAGCAGGGCAGTAGGTAGCCGAGCTGGCTCATGAACATAGAGAAGAGGACACGCAACGCATGCATGGTGCATGCACGCACGCATTCGGCATGCCCATCACGGCGCGCGCGCGCGCGGTGATCTCCGGGGTCAGAGTTCGGCGCCGGTGATGGAGAACATAACGGGTCGGGGCCGGCTTTGGGGGGCGCGGCCAGGTACGGTGGACGGAGTACTGTAAGCAGGGCATTGAGATGGACGGGGACGGTGGGCATGTGATGAAAATGATGATGATGATGATGGAGGAGAAGATGAGGCAAGTAACCAGATGGATGGATGGGGGAAGCGAAGTGGTGATATCAGACAATATGCGACTCCACAGCCGATTCCTGCGTGGTAGTATGCTATATCATACAGACAGACCTCGCGGCGCCGAGCCACCAGCCCTGACTCGCCTCGCAAGCGCGGCGTGGGGTGGGCGCCTAGAGATCTCTACCAGACTCCAGCACAGCATGATACAACACAACACAACACGGCACAGTCCAATGCCCACCGCACCGTTTTTTGGCAAAAGCGTCGTACCAGGGTACCTTACCTACCCTCCACACTCAGTCCCCGGTACCTCGATCTGACCCCAAGCCACGCCCACGGGCTGGGCCCGGTGGGACACAGGCAAGGATCTGGACGAGAGGAATATTCTTTCGGGCGCGAAAGTTTGTCCTGCGCGACCTGGCTTCCTTGTTGCGCATCCTATCCCCGTTTGGCGGTCGCTGGTGAGTGGGTGCCGCTTCGCCCCGGGGGCAGGACGCGACGATGGGAAGGAAAGCTGCAAGCCACTCCCGGCGCGGGCTGGATGGGATGGGGATGGCATTGGGGTGGAGGCGCGGGATACGTAATCGCGAGGGCGTGCGCAGTGCGGTTTGCAGCCGATGCGGTCGGTGCCAATGGAAGGAAAGTTTTGCTATGGGCGACAGAGATGGCAGAGGGTGGTTCTCAGAGTTCGGAAGACGTCAGACACCACACGACATCGAGACACTGCTAGCTGGCAAAACCCCAGGCGGTCCCGATGGAGAAGAAAACAAGGGACGGCGGGAGGGGGGCAGAGACTCAAATCATGAAACTCGGCCTGCCGATCTCTCGCCCCGATGTCTCACGCTCTCTTCAGCTTATGCCGCTTCGGGCCTGGCGGGGGTGAGGCCGTGAGACTGAACGCGCAATACGTGGGGTAGACTGGCTTTGGAGGTCGCGAGAGGCGCGATCGCAGGGGTTTCGCGGCCGTAGGTTCCGCAAGCGCGCGCGCAGCAAGCGAGACGAAACGTGACGATGGGCGGCGGCGGCGGAGGAAGGTGGTATGTGGTATTTGGTAGCGATGGACGCGCTCTCTCGGCGGGGAGGCTGCTTGGTGAGGTGATTGGCGTGCGCGTGGTGGGGAGGGGGCGTCGGTGGGCGCGTGCGGGTTGAGAGACACGCGCCGCGACGGGCGGTGAGGCAGGTGTTTGAGGGTGGGCAGATGGCTTGGAGATTGGGGTGATGTAGGAATCGATTGCAAGGCGGGCATGGAGATAAAGCAGGGTGCAAGGGCTGCGAGTGCCCCTTCGGGTGCAGAGGAGGATCTGCAGTCGTCGATCGTCCGTGGAACGATGAGTGAAGCAACTAGCGGCTTGACGACATTTGCAAGTGCTCGCCCTAGTGCTACTTGGCCGGGGCGGAGAATTGTGCAGAGGCGCGGCAAGCGCACGACGGCAGAAGGTTTGCACAAAAGGCGTTGGGCGGTACGTTTATGTGGAGACGGAGGTTGAGGTGGTGAGGTGTGCCCATGGGCCGCGACGATGGGGCAGGCTCTCACCGCGCTCGAGCCCACATGGTGATGCAACGGGTGAAGAAACAGATGCTGTGGAAAAGCGCGCGGGATCGCGAGTGGAGACGGAGGAGAGGGACGATCTGGCGATGCGATGCGAGGCGACGACACCCGCGAGCAGAGCTGGTCCGGCGGCGTGCACAACGCGGTTCCAGCACGTACTGCGGTGGCCTGCGACAAGTGAGGCGAGGCAGTAGTAGTGTGGGCAGGCGAGCGTGATATGCACAGTGGTATGCGGATATAGCAGTTCCAGCAGAGCGTGGGCGCTCTCCCGGCGCAGCGGCAAGGAGCCACAAAAGGCAAAAGTGTGAGGCGGCACGCAGGGGAGGAGGCAAAAAAAGTTGGACGGTTCGCTTACTCCTCCACGTGCCATTGCGGTCCGACTGTGGATGTAGGCTGGAGACTAGAGTCGCAACTGACGGCATGAGGCCTCCAGCGAGACGGCCGTAGAGGGCGCTCAGTCGACACGGCGACGCAGGGTGGAGCAGGAGAGCGGAGGAGGTTTGCAGATAACACGAAGGCGAGCGGACGGGGGCCTCGTATTGCGGCGTGATTGGCGCGGTGGGCACGAGGGCGACGACAAGGTGCTGGCGCTGCTGCTGCTGCTGCTGCTGCTGCTGCTCATGCCTGCGGCCGGCGAGGGCACGGCGAGCGACGGGGCAGCAGCTTACAGAACCAGCCAGGCTAAGGTACCTACCTACTGTACACGCGCGTGCCGCTGCAGGTGGAGGCAGGCCGGCAGCGCCGTGCCCTGTCGTGTTGGAGTGTTCGGTTGTGCGAGGGCGGGCGGGAAGTCTAAGATGCACAGAATGGCAGGCCGCATGCGGGCGCCGGACAGGCATCGCGGGCATGTGAAGGGCGGAGGGAGTGCGCGAGGAGAGGGCGAGGAGAGGGTGGACGGGAGTGCGTGAGGAGAGGGTGGATGGGAGTGTGTGAGGAGATTGTGGGTGGGAGTGCTACAAGACTGCGAGGGAGGGTCGACGGGCGTGCTCTATGTGAAGACGCTTGCGCAGATGAGGCCCGCGGGCAGGAGTGAGGGCGCAGGCGGGCGGGCGATAGCGATTCGGCGGCGGTTCTATCAGGAATAGAATAGGCAGCGCATCGCAGTGATTAGCAGGCGGGCTAGGGGCGACTAGGAGGACGGCATCGCGCAACGGCCACGCCCACGGCGAGCCAGGCGCAGCGGTGCAGGCCACGAGCTAGTCCATGCTCGGCCCGCCTGCACCCTTTCGCCCTCGCGCCGCCAGGGCTCCAGCAGCACCAGCAGCACCAGCACCCAGCAGAAGCAGCGGCACCACGCACGCAGCCCTCGCTCGCAGCTCTTCGCTTCGCCGAGCAACCACGGCTGCCACCACCACCACCACCTCCGCTCACCACCACCGACTCCTCCTCTCCCCTCCACCGCGCCCCGTTTGCTTCCACTGCATATTCATTCCCCCCAGCACCGCCGTACCGCCGCGTCGCCGTTGTTGTCGCCCGCGTCGCCTGGGCCTTGCCGAGAGCACGGCCAGCATTCCTAAACACCAGGAGAGCGTCAGGAGCACTGCTCAACTGCCACCTGCCCATCGCCCACCTGCACACCCACACACCCGCCCGACTGCACCGTCTGCACACTCCGCCGCACTCGTCGCCGCCAACGCTCGCTGCCTCGCCCTCTCCATGTCGTTCTGAGGCCCGACTCCTGTCTGCTTCGGCAGAATCCCTCCGCTACCTCTCTTCACCCTCGACGGGTTGAAGCGTCCGCCGATCAGGTATGCTGCCACCCTCTCTTCAATGTCTCCACCGCCCTCTGCCACACCTGCAAACAAGACCTCAACACCTCCTCTCCCACCCCTGCACCGCGTCCCGACCAACCGAGCAGAGCCGCCCTCTCGCCTGCCGACAGGGGCCCGCCTGACCATGTGCCACCTCTCACTTCACCCTAGCGGCCATTGAACCTCCTTCACTCCTTCCACCGTTCCACCGCGTTCTGCCTTTCGACATCGGCCATTCGAGACCCTCATCACTGACCACCCGCAGGCTCAGATAATATCCGTACTTCCCTTGACCACCCCCACACCCGATATCCATTTCGACCACCACTCGCTCCGATCCCGCACATTCCACGGACCCCATGGCCGAGGTACTCACCTTGCCCATGACATCCTCCAGCACGGTAACGATGCTGCAATCTCGACCTTCCTCCTCCGAAACCTTCCAGGGCCCTCCACAACAGTCGCCTCGCCTCGGCCAGGCGCCTAGGAGCATGTACAATGGCACAAACAATGCGGCATACAGGAACACGGCCTCGCCTGTGCAACCATACGCCTTCCAGTCTACGCCACATCTGCGACAAGAGTCGCGGACAATCTCTGCACCCAGTGGTGGACAGAATTTGCTCAGTGTCCAGAGGCCAACCCACTCGCAATCAGCTTCGACCTCGACTGCATCATCATCCGATGCGTCGTCATCGAAGGATGACTCTGTCATCGGCACACAAGCAGAGTCGCTGATCACATTGTCAAGCGTTCCGGATCTCTCACTGAACACTTTCGAGCAGCCCGCAAAGCCATCACCTGATCGCTACAAGCGGGTCGCCCGCCGCACCAACTCCAGCAATTCAGTCCCGAAAGCAGCAGCGCCTAACGGTGCCGTGTCTCCGGTCACCCCCGGCGCCGCCGCCGCAGACCTGCTCTCGCAGCCAACACCTGCAATAGAACGCCAGGTCAGTGCTGACGACGCTGCTGTGCCGAGGTCTGGAAACACGGAATTGGCCAAACGCTATCGCAGGCGTAGTCTGAACACCATCGACACACACGTTGCAATGACCAATGGTGACGCTCAGACAGCTGCCGGTGCCCAAAGACCTGCTTCTAGCCGCAGTGCCAGTACTGTTTCTACGCCTACGACCATTCGCCCGGTCGGCTCTCATCAGCGCACCGGCAGCCGAGAGGGCGCTGAGGCTGCCCAGCGAAATAACTCAATCACTGAGACTGCTAGCGTCAAGGCCGCCGATGTCCCCATCAGCCAAAAGACCGTCGCTGTTCCCCCGAGGGGTGCCTCCGACCCGAACAAGCGAATGGCTGCTCCATCGCCACTTTCTCGACAAACCAGCGACACCCAACCTGCCGCCGCGCCTGCCGCCTCTGGCCCCTCCAAGCACAGATCATACGCCTCGGTCACTCGAGCGCCCTCGCCTCCGAGTGCAGCCGCTCAGCATCTGGCTGCGGTGTCGGACAGAGATCTGAACAAAGGCATGAAGTCGCGTTTACGCCGCGCCTTCTCTTTCGGAACCGCGCAGGAGCTCAGGAGAGCAGAGGGCAATGCGTCCACAACAGTGCAGACTGGAGAGACTCAGCCTCCGCGCCCTGAGGACGAACTGGACCCAGAGCAGCTAGAAATTGCCCGGAGACAGGAGGCCGCTGGTATCGGTGCTAACATCTATTCCGGCCAAGGCGGTTTCACTGGCTCCACTGACAACATCTCTATTTCTTCCACAGCCTCCTCGGCTTCTATGATGTTGAGGAAGATGGGCAAGGGTGCCAAGAAGAGTGCTAGGAGCATCAAAGGCTTGTTCAGACCCAAATCCGTCATTGGAGTCCCTGCCGCAGACGGACCGGTCATGCAGAACAGCGCCCCTCTTCAGCCCACCATGGCGCAAGTCTCGATGGTAACAGTCGAGGCTGAAAGGCAGAAGGTCAACGTCAACGCCGAGTTGGACGACAAGAGCGGCGGTGCTACTGGCTTTCCCAAGCTGGAGCGCAACTCGATTGACGCTGTAAACGCTTCCGCTAGGCCTTCTGCCGAAGGCTCAAACTCGGACACCAGGCGCAGTATTGTCGGAAGCGACAAGGACCGCGCTGAAGTCCTTGCTGCTGTCAAGAAGGGTATTCTCAAGCGCTCCGGCACCTCTTCACCGACCGCTTCCCCGGACATTCGCCCTACCGACGTGCCTCATGTGCTGGACAGCCCGGCTTCTTCCATGCCTAGCACGCCCAAGGATGGCTCGACTCGCAGTGCTTCTTTCCGCGACGGAGCTACCAATGACTACTTCAGTCAGCCTCGCATCGCTTCGATGACCAACAACAGGAGCATGCCTGCCACTCCCACAGGAAAGGGCATCACCTTCTCTCCCCGCATTCAATTCCACGATGCTTGGAGCGCTTCGGATTACGACCGCAGAGGCGACATTGCTACTTGCAACCGTCTGACTCCAATCCTGGCGCAGCAGATCAAGGAGGAGCTAAACACATTCAAAATGGTATGTTACTCGATTTCGAGCGTGGCAGTAGGACAATGCTAACTCTCACGCAGGAGATGGAGGTTCACGAGTCTAGCAAGCCTCACACGCACTTCTTCTAATGACACAACACCCACAATCGACACGCAGACCCCAGACTCATCCGAACGAGGACACGAACGACGCGCGAGCATAACTTCCATTTTCACTCGACACAGGGATCCGATACCCACACATACCACCTCTTCGCTGTCCATCACGAAAAGCGACCAGCGGTATTAGCGGAGCAGCAATACATGGCAAGATCATTTCCATGTCCCATGAAAACGGGCATCGGCAAAGCGACAAGGAGCGGGCACCTTATTTCTGTTGTCTTTTGCAGTCCTGTTTCTTCTTGGCCTACTTTGAGTTGTCACTCTTGCTTACGCAAAAAGACCACCTTTCTTGAATACTTTACATTCTTCTACGCTCGCTATCGCGGCGGCGAGGAAGAAACTCACACCCCGACTGGACTACTAAGCGCTTGCATCTTGGGCACAACCTTGCTCTTTTTTCTCTCTTAAAATCAAACGGCGTTCACATTCGAATTGGGAGGGAAACCGGCGGGAGTAAATTCGGGCGGAGCTTTTTGTTCAACTTGCTTTTTTCGTTTTCCTTTTTCCTCTATTTTGGCATATCTGAACTTTTTGTTTCTTTTCCGATCGAGAGAGGGAGGGAAACGGGGGAAAGCTCACTGCTCGTTTTTCCCCCTCTGATTCCTCCTCTTCATCCTCGACAAATCCCTATCCTCTTCGTGTACTCTTCCGCAGAAACCGCCTTCGTCTCCCCTTTGACGGGTTAGTCGAGGGGCGCGATCTCAATGGGAATGGCTTGTTCTGCTTCGATCCTTTTCTGCTCTTTCACTTGCTTTACTGCGTCTGAACGGCGGGGAGAGACACCAGGAGAGATTAGACTATGTGTTGCGCGGGGTTGGCTAATGCTACGGCTTCCTTCTTTTTCGCTTCCTGCTATTTCTCCTTCCATGCCCCTCGAGGCGATTTCGTCGTGTGATTGCTCCGCTTCCTCCGCTCCCTCAGCTCTCAATGCTCAGCTCCAGCTTGTGCCCAAGCCCCCAGAGCTCCTCCCTCTGTGCCGTGCCGTGACGCTTAACGCCCTCTCTCACTCACGGCGAAGCGAAGCGGAGCTCTCGCATGCATACGTGGTACTACCTACCCGCCTAGAGTTGACGGCAAGGAGAGGCAGGCAAGCTCCTTCGCAATCGTCTTCACATGTCACGTTTCGAACCGCCGGCCTCGTCACCGCCCTCCCCTCCTCGGATCTCAGCCCACCTGCTGCAACCCCCTCTCCCCCCCACCGCTGGGACTGCTGTTTCAGCTGCTGAGCTGACGTCGAGCGTGCTCACAGGCACCGCACCGAGCCGCAAGGCACAGGCACGCGCGGATACGTACCGGTACCGGCCGGAGAGAGAGAGAGAGAGAGAGACGGGAGGTACACGCGCGGCAGCGCAGAGC